>OX422212.1:271179503-271469265 GCA_949130495.1 Sambucus nigra
GAACCATGGATTAACAGTGTGTCGCCCCATGCGCAATCTGGACAACGGGGTGGCCAGCCACCGCCGCCGAACTACGTCGGGCACTGCTGAATAAATGCCATTCTCAGCATGTGACAAATATGAGACATAAATAAATCAATTCACAAGATAAATAATTGAATCAATCCCAATTGATCATAAACAATTGAGCAATAAAAAGATCCATCACATGCTAAAACTCCGAATAAAACCATTGTCCAATAATAATTCAATAAAATCTGAATAATAAAGAACTGTGAATAATCCAACTGAAATCCTCTAACAACTTTGGAACCGAATGGCCCAATAAAAACCCAAATGAAGTCTCATAATGAAATACAACTGAAAATAAAGTCTAACTAAATAAAACACTAAAATGAATAAACTCCAGCTGCACCTCCAAATGATAAACTCCGATAATTCTATGCAGCTTCTCCAAAACTTATCCTGAAAAAGTAAGTCAACGCACGAGGTCAGAGCCCCGAGCATGAATACACACTACTCCCCTCAAATAGGAACCTTAAATCCAGACAATAGCATTATACGTAATAATTATCACAATAGAGTATTTTAATTAAACGAAATAATTAAACGCGATAAATATAAACCACTAACTACCCTCAGAAATTCCCATTTCAAAAAGCACACCAATATGATTTTAAATTCCCAAGTCCCACGATGTTAATTTAATTAAATTAACCCAAATTTATTATTGTTCTCACTTTTTATTATGGCGGTCCACCCGCCCCGGGTGGTAATCTACCAAAGTGTCACACTTCCCCTTGTCAAATGGCCTCTGATTCGTTTAAACTGTCGACCCCGCTCCATGAAAAGGTTTCACACGCGACACGACATAAATCGTCCGTTGATCCATTTAAACTGTTGGTCCCTAACACATTATGTCACTACAAATTTGAATACCCGTTTTTCTCTAAGGCATTAGTTCTCATTTTCTCAATTTCTGAATTTATAAATTACCCCACCATTTTAATCGATGTGAAATCCTCAAAATACCCCTTAGTCCCATACCTAAGGGTCCCCAAGTACACATGCGTCCTATCCTATATATATGATGAATCACCAATACAAAACACGTCCTAGTCACATGCCTAGGCTTAATGAAAAGGCAATATAATGTAAAAATCTGCCCACCCCGAGATATAAAATCCCGATGAATTTACACTAACTAGTCCTATACCTAGGAAGTATAAATTTTAACCAAGGCCTAACCACATACCCACGAGTCCCATACCTAGTAAGCATCCCAAAATAGGGGTGAGCAATATACTACCCAAAATCCCCTCGTCCCCGCGATGGAAAAAGTGAATAATAATAATCCACACAATATCATAAATCATAAACACAACATGACAATATAATCATAAAGTCCCAATTTAATTTTATTCAATTGATAGCACCGTCGTTATTTTCAACATACTTCATTATATTCAATAATGTTAAATTAATCAACATGCGATATTATTCAATATGAAAAAAACGTTCTCTTTTATAAGCCATTTAATTTTTATATTTGTGTTCGCATCCCAATAAACATATAAATAGTCCCATAAAAATTCTACATGAGAACCTACCCCCAAAACCATAAAAATCCAAAAATCTAACCAACACGTCCAAGGGTTTCAAAGATTAAATCATATTCAAAATTTTCATAAAAACAATCCCAAAATTTAAGTGCCCACTTTCTCTAATTAAGTTACTAATTGATTTTAATAAAAAACACATGATTAGGCGACACTTAAAACGCATAATACTAAAGGAAAGGAATAGACTATTCATGCTTAAGTGAAGATCGATTTGAAAATCTGATTAGAAATATGGATTCCTCTTGAAAAATTAGCAAAGAGTTGTTCTTGGACAAACTTGATTACACCCCAATTAAGCCTTCCAAAACTTGTGACAAAAAAACTTGATTATGTTGGAGGTTGATGAATATGGTGGAGAGGAAAAACTTTTGGAAGAGCTCTCTGGTGAAAAACTTGGGAAAAAGTGATTATGAGAAGTCCCCCTACGAATTAGAATGGTTAAATACCAATTAGGAATCCTAATCCAACTCAAACTATAAAATATAACTCACCGACTGGAAATCTGGGCATAATCGATCGATCGCCTCCTAGGGTCGATCGATCGACCCTACAGGTCTGGCGAAAGTTCCCCCACAAAATGCTTATAAGGCAAGAATAATTAAAAACTCAATTAAAAATCCATTTTAAATCCGATTTAAATTCCGCTTAAACCAACATATTTTACTAATAAGAATCATTAAATCAAAAAATTTATTGTTCTCGAATATTCCAAGTAATTAATAAAAACACGGGGTGTTACATACTTCCCCACTAGCAAAAGAATTTTGTCCTCGAAATTAAACGAAGCATACACATCAACGCGTAAATTCACACAACGTAAAATAAGGCTCACATATGTCTACCCGTAGAGTATCATGAATAGGCGCCCATATACATAATCCTACACGTACGAAAACCCATAATCCCAAAATACAATATATATACACCTACACATATAAGTATCTAGAAAATAGTGATTACGTACTGTGTCACTCCATTAGCTACGCAATTTATCCTGCTCTTCCTGAGGTTAAAGCAAATATCACCTCCCATACCCAGTTTGGTTTGGTGCTGCGGTCACTCCCTGATCTCCTGACACTCCCGGTGATGCTGGCTCCCCCTGAACACCTGATGTTGCCGGTGTTGCTGGCGCTCCCTGAACACCTACTGCTGCTAAGACTGGAGGCCTCAGTCCTTGCTGCCCTTAAAGTCTTGGACCTTATTGTCCTTGTGTAACTTGTCCTTGTTGAGCCTGTACTCCCTGGTCTTGTTGGACCGCTCTCCTATAACACCTTGCCGCTGGTTGTCCTACTTTCCCACAGACAAAGCGTTCACCCTTAAAAGGTCCGTAACGTCTAGTATTCGCTCGCTCTTCTCCTTATCCCTCTTGTTCCTGATTGGTTTTCTGTTTTTTCCATGCTTGGTCATTGCGACCCTTATTCTCACCTCCTTGTCCATTTGACTCTTGTCTTTTTCCCAACTTCTTTTGATAATTGGCCTTCTCTTGCCATAGCAATATTGTGATATCCACCACCTGAGCAGAGGTAGTGTACGCCGAATTCCCCAACACCATCTGCCTAATCGACTAAGACAATCCCTTAGTGAAATACTCCATTTTCTTCACCTCAGTGCTAACCTCCTCTGGTGCAAACATGGATAAGTTGGTGAACTCCTGTTTGTACTCGACAATCGATTTTGAACCTTGCTCCAAGTCCATAAATTCTCTATTCCTCGCGTTTCTAACTGTATGCGGAAAGTACTTATTGTTAAACTTTATCAGAAAATCTGCATAACCCAATTGACCCCTATCCTCCGACGTGGTGGCACTTTCCCACCACTGTAGTGCATCCCCTATCAGCTTAAAAGTTGATAACATCTGCTTCTGCACATCCGTGCAGTCCACCATCCTCAAATGTCTCTCCATGTCTCTCATCCACTGGTGAGAAACCGTTGGGTTAGATCCCCTTCTAAAGGTGGGAGGATTTCCATTAAGGAAATAGGTTCTCACCCTATCCCAAGCTGAAACGGGTGTACCCTGCTGCTGTGCCTCTAAAGTGACCTGTCTCTATCTCTCCATCTCCATACCAGGTTCTGTGGCCTCATGAATGATAGCCTCTAACTCCTCAACCTCCAAAATAATCTTCCATTGCCTTTACTGGGCCGCGGGACCAGAAATGGACTCTTCTCTCCAACTCCCAACTCTCCTTGTTTCGCAATCTGAAAAGATAGGAACAAAATAACATCAGACTCGGAATGAATAAGAGTACAAATCATCAAAAGGAATCAAAGAGAAGTAATGAAGAAGCTAAAATGAACTCCTAACCTACGAGACCTAGGACCATTCTCTGATACCATCTGTCACACCCCGCGCAATCTGAACAATAGGGTGGCCAGCCACTGCCGCCGAACTACGCCGGGCACTACTAAATAAATACCATTCTCAGCATGTGACAAATATGAGACATAAATAAATCAATTCACAAGATAAATAATTGAATCAATCCCAATTGATCATAAACAATTGAGCGATAAAAAGATCCATCACATGCTAAAACTCCGAATAAAACCATTGTCCAATAATAATTCAATAAAATCTGAATAAAAAGAACTGTGAATAATCCAACTGAAATCCTCTAACAACTTTGGAACCGAATGGCTCAATAAAAACCCAAATGAAGTCTCATAATGAAATACGACTGAAAATAAAGTCTAACTAAATAAAACACTAAAATGAATAAACTCCAGCTGCACCTCCAAATGATAAACTCCGGTAATTCTATGCAGCTTCTCCAAAACTTATCCTGAAAAAGTAAGTCAACGCACGAGGTCAGAGTCCCGAGCATGAATACACACCACTCCCCTCAAATAGGAACCTTAAATCCAGACAATAGCATTATACGTAATAATTATCACAATAGAGTATTTTAATTAAACGAAATAATTAAACGCGATAAATATAAATCACTAACTACCCTCGAAAATTCCAATTTCAAAAAGAACACAAATATGATTTTAAATTCCCAAGTCCCACGATGTTAATTTAATTAAATTAACCCAAATTTATTATTCTTCTCACTTTTTACTATGGCGGTCCTCCCTCCCCGGATGGTAATCTACCAAAGTGTCACACTTCCCCTTGTCAAATGGCCTCTGAACCATTTAAAATGCCGACCCCGTCCCGTGACAAGGTTCCACACAAGACACGACATAAATCGTCAGCTGGCTCGTTTAAACTGTCGATCCTGGACACATTATGTCACTACATATTTTAATACCCGTTTTTATCACGGGCATTACTTCTCATTTTCTCAATTTCTGAATTTATAAATTACCCCCCCCCCCTTTTAATTAATGTGAGATTCTCAAAATGCCCCTTAGTCCCATACCTAATGGTCCCCAAGTACACATGCCTCCTATCCTATATATAGGATGAATCAGCAATATAAAATACGTCTTAGTCACATGCCTAGGCTTAACAAAAATGCGATATAATGTAAAATTATGCTCCACCCCGAGATATAAAATTCTCACGAATTTACACTAACTAGTCCCATACCTAGCAAGTATAAATTTTAACCAAGGCCTACCCACTAGTCTCATACCTAGCAAGTATAAATTTTAACCAAGGCCTACCCACTAGTCTCATACCTAGTAAGCATCCTAAAATAGAGGTGAGCAATATACTACCCAAAATCCCCTCGTCCCCGCGATGGCAAAAGTGAATAATAATAATCCACACAATATCATAAATCATAAAGACAACATGACAATATAATCATAATGTCCCAATTTAATTTAATTCAATTAATAGCACCGTTGTTATTTTAAACATATTTCATTCTATTCAATAATGTTAAATTAATCAACATGCGATATTATTTGATATGACAAAAACGTTCTCTTATATAAGCCATCTAATTTTTATAATTGTTTTCGCGTCCCAATAACCATATAAATAGTCCCATAAAAAATCTACATGAGAACCTACACCCCAAATCATAAAAACCCAAAAATCTAACCTACGCATGCATGGGTTTTAAAGATTAAATCATATTTAAAATTTTCAAAAAAAAAGTCCCAAAATTTAAGTGTCCACTTTCTCTAATTAAGTTACTAATTAATTTTAATCAAAAACACATGATTAAGGGTTTAGGGGACACTTAAAATACATAATACTAAAGGAAAGGAATAGAGTATTCATGCTTGAATGAAGATCAATTTGAAAATCTCATTAGAAATCTGGATTCCTCTTGACAAACTTGATTACACCCCAGTTAAGCCTTCCAAAACTTGTTACAAAAAAACTTGATTATGTTGGAGGTTGATGAATATGGTGGAGAGGAAAACCTTTTGGAAGAGATCTCTGGTGAAAAACTTGGGGAAAAGTGATTATGAGAAGTCCCCCCACGAATTAGAATGGTTAAATACCAATTAGGAATCCTAACCCAACTCAAAATCTAAAATATAAGTCACCGACTCAAAATCTGGTCATAGTCGATCGATCGACCCTACAGGTCTGATGACAGTTCCCCCACAAAATGCCTATAGGCCAAAAATAATTAAAAACTCAATTAAAAATCCATTTTAAGTCCGATTTAAATTTCGCTTGAACCAACATATTTTACTAATGAAAATCATTAAATCCAAAATTTTATTTTTCTATTATATTCTAATTAATTAATTAAATTAATTAATAAAAACATGGGGTGTTACATATTGATGTATTCTTAAATGTTTTATGTTTGTGAAAATGTCCCATTTGAGAACCATGGCTTAAAATTGGTGTATTCTTCAATGTCATAAGTTTGTGAAAATGCCCTATTTGACGTTTCATTGTGGAGTGAAATTCATTTATGTGGGAGGAGGTGGATTTCAATTTATGTATTAGTATGTGGGATGCTACAAAGTATATTTTTAGAAGAGTCTTACTGCCTCAATTTTACTGCACTTTGTGTACATGCCCATTTGTATTGTATATGCCAATTTGTACTTGGTGTGAAAATGAGCATAAGTATGTTGGGCCATTATATAAATATTTATTCCATAAAAGAATCTGAATCTGTAGCATATTTTTTCATTCTTTTTACATAATCGTCAAATCTTCAAATTTATGTTTTTGATTCAGTAATGTTTTTGTATAATTCTACTTTGAATAATTATATCTAATTGTATCAAGTCCGAAACAAATTATAGATTATTTATTGCCAAGATTTCTTCGTGATATGGATCACTTACTTTTGCTTTGTTTGTGTCTGTTAAATAATACTCCAGAATCAAGTTTTGAAAAAACTCACATCTTTCGTCGGTGAAAAATAAATGTTTATGTTTAGTTTTCACTACACCAAATACACATATTTACCCGAACGTGTGCAGTTTCTCTTATATTTAAGTAATAACTATTTACACTTAACCATACTATGTCTCTTATTTTTTGCTTATAATCGGTTCACTCGATTAGACATCATTTCTATAATTATATACGCCAAAATATGTAGATGTTTCAGTTTATCTAATATATAACTTATAACATGTTTATTCGTTTACAATTCATTCGTATAATTATTTTTGTCAAACATTACGAGTATGGTTCAATAGTGACGGAAGCATAAATATTAATTCATAAGTAAAAAAGTAGTATCGTTTCAGGAAAATATCACTAACACATTTCTTCCATAAGACTTGGAAATTTTGCAATTTATTTCATTCTTTAATACGACCATTCGACATTCACATGCATATCGCGCAGGGCTACATGCTAGTTACTTTTTAAAAATGAGGAGGTTATTTTTCACATTCTAAAAGTATAGTAGATGATTGGAATGTGAAAAGGAGTTAAAAATACCATTAAAATAAAATTTAATACTTAAAATAACCGAAAGGTCAATAGACAATACTTTAATGGTGAAACCGTTAATAGGACAATGAAAGAGACCATTAATCATTAAAAACTATGTAAAAAAATTGTTTCATTCAATAAAGAAAATGAAAAACAAAGAAGTTGGAAAGACATGTTTTAATATTTAATTTTTTTGAAACTAATCCTACCCAAAAAAATATATTTGGAGTATCAAATTCAAATTATACTAGCATAGAACCCGTGCGATGCGCGGGCGTTATATAAAAAAATAACTACATAAAATTTATTTAAAGTAAAAACGACAGACTTGTTAACCCAATTATAAAGAATATATGAGCTGGAAAAAAATTATTCAATGAGGCATTTCATGAAACAAGGGGCTTACAATATATGAGTTGCCAAAAAACAAAAAAATCTTATTGCAATAAAATGGGAACAAAAAAATCTTGGAGAATAATTTGGATGACAAACCCTTCAGCGAAACCTTTTTTCGTATGCCTGTCATGGGGGGGGGGGGGGGGGGACAAAACGTATAGACCTCTTAATAAGTTAAAAAAAAGTCCCATAAATTAAATCATTGCAAAATAAAATTATTGAATAACTGTGTATAGAAAATATTACATAAAAACAGTTATGTTGATAACATCTTATCACACATGGATATAAATATTTGAAATGTTTTCTCTTTCTTGGTGCTTCTACTCCTATATTTTTTTCAATAAACACCCACAAATCTAGCCAAATTAAAATTAAAGCTAAAGTAGTGAAACCAAACAACCCAGAGTTTTATCTTACCAGGATTCGTCAGATCCAATAAATAATCCAAATATATAACAAATTAAAGAGGCGCCAAATTAGTACCTCAAAAAATAAAATAAACTAACAAACTCATTACAGCCAATTTAGTATAAACCGGGAGGATTTCGGGTTTGAACCCCCTCATAACGGTTTGGGGCAACCCATCAACTCCCATGGTGTATGCTTGTTGGGCAACCCGTTCATTGGGGATGGATTAGATAAGGTGTCATTTGACCCGAATATTTGTTGGAAAATGACTTGGATTGAATGCACCGGGTCGGAGTCTATGAATATAACGTCGTCGGATAGGAAGATTTGTTTGGAGTTTGGGTCAGAGGCGTTGAGAAAATTGGATTCTTTGTCGTTTAAGCCGTCGATGTCGGGTCGGGTTTTGTTTAACCATCCGAGGATGAGATTGAAAGAGCGGTTTTCCATAACTAAAACGACTATGGTTTTGATGGGGCCGTTGATTTTGTGTGGGCTTTTGTAGATATGGAAGCTGAGAGAGAGAGTTGGAGTCATTAGGTAGATGAAAATTCGGACGATGACTAAAATGACTTTGGGTCAGTTTTTGAGTTTTGGGGATTGTTGGGTTGTGAGTTTCGTGGAGAAACCATGGAAAACATTTTTATATATGTGGAAGAAATGTGGGTTTTCATCTGCTTGAGTTAGTGGGTCGGAGGAAAGAAGTAGGAGACCATGAATTCTCTGACGATTTTTTATACTTCCTACCCTTTTATTTCCCCCAACAAACAATGATATGAAAGCTGGATAGTTATGTGGGCAACCGATGAATTTTTCTGAAACTTTATAAATATTGAAAAACTAATCGAAAAAATGAATGGAAAAATTTATTTATCAGATGTCATTAACTTCTAATACTATTGTATTAGATGTATAATATATAATAATTATTTTGAGAACTTTTAATATTGATACCTCATGAATAATCAAATCTTCCAGTTTTGATTTGTGCTATATTTTTATTGGAACTTCGGGTTCAAATATTTAAAATAATTTCAGAACTTCAGCTCTCAAATTTATTTATAATAATTTGAAAAAATTATATCTCAATCACAATTAATAATTTGTGAACTTATGGTCATAATAATGATTAGGGATTTTGAGTAGCAAATTAATGATGATTGGAGGACTTGTAGTCCATAATCGTTCAATTAAATAACCAAATCTTCAGGTTTGATAGTGATATAAATTTTCTTTAAAACTTTAGGCCCAAATAATTCAATAATTTCATATCCCAAATTTGAATCAACATTTTATGATTTAGAAATTGCTAATCCCAAATTAAATTACTATATGGGAACTTCAGATCCCAAATTCAAAATAGTAATTAAGAATTGAAAGCTCCAATTTTAAGTACAAAGGGAACTTCGGGTCCCAACTTTGCATCATAATTAGGAACTTCGAGTCCTATTTAAAAAAATATATCTGGTTCCAAATTTTAATTTTATGATAACTTATAAACAAACATAAGAGTCATAAAATAACTCCTCAAAACTTATTAGTTGAACTATACATATTCAAAATTTTAAGATTAAAAAGGGTTAATATGAAAATTATCAAAGTTTGACAAATGAACTCTTAGAACCCCAAAATAATATGATCAATATATAAATGTGTAATTCACAAATAAAGATATATTATAAGTAATAAAATAATTATCATGAGTATTTAGTTAAATTGCCCATACTTATGTAGCATGTATTTAGAAGAACAAAAAAGTTATCACCTTATGAGTATGGACATATCCAAGAATTAGACCTTGGGGAGGCGAAAGTGTGTGAACAGTAATCAATTTTTTGATTAAATATTAATATATTTAATATGAGAATTAAAAATATACTAATAAAATGTATAAAAAAGATTTATATATATATATATACACACACACACATAAAGTCTCATGTAAAGACTCCTTATGGTGTAGAATCCGGTACATACCATTTTTTTAAAATAGTAAAAAAATAATTTTTTTTATGAAACATCATGGATATGATCTCCACGGTAAGAAGATCATCTTCAATTTTTTTCGTCAAAAAATTCAATGAAAAATCGTTGAGATGAGGTGATATGTAAAAAAATGGTATAAATATGCATTTTCAACCGTTAAAATGTTGAGTCGGCGCCAGCTGCTTTACTGATTGAATGTTTTGATGAAATTTCATGGATATGATCTTCTTACTATCGAGATCATATCCATGAAGTTTCATAAAAAAATTCTATGAAAAAGTGAGTGAGATGATCACCAGTAATTTAACGATCGAAAATGCATATTTAGATCATTTTTTTACATATCACCTTATCTCAACGATTTTTTTATTGAATTTTTTGATGAAAAAAATTTGGAGATGATCTTATCACCGTGGAGATCATATCAATGAAGTTTCAAAATAAATTCATTTTTTTACTATTTTAAAAAAATAGTATGTACCGGGGTCTGCACCATAAGGAGTCCTTACAGGAGAGGACCTCTCTCTCTCTCTCTCTCTCTCTCTCTATATATATATATATATATATATATATATATATATATATATATATATATATATATATATATATATATATATATATATGTGTGTGTGTGTGTGTGTGTGTGTGTGTGTGTGTGTGTGTGTGGAGATGTTAAAAAATGAACCTAAAAAATAAACATTCTAATGAACATTAACAAAATACACCTAACAACCAATTAATTGCAATTCCTATGTTGTAATTGGTTCACGGCAGCGACAACGGACCCACGTATTTTTTAATATACCCCCCCAAACCTGTTAAACCCTCCGGAAACCTCCACACCCACTCCTTCAGACATTCAGACACGGTGCACTAAAAAATACAGAAGTATTTAGTCAGGCTATGGAGGTCGGATTTGGCTTTAAACTGCTGCATCCATGGCCGAATTAGGAAGTTAGCAGGTGGTCGGCGATGTTGCTGCAGGTAGTTAGGATGGTTGTCGGGTTATGGGTATTGGATACAAGTTTTTGTCTTGGGATCTATACCAGAGCAGGTAGTGGGGATGGAGATGGTTGCCGGCTTGAATGGGTCGAGGTTGTTCCGAGGTCGACAGGAGCTCAGATTGGTCCGATTTTGGCCTGAGTTTGTTTGTGTGTAATAAAAAAATATGTTGATCCGTTGCCGCTGGCGCAGATCAATTACAACGTAGAAAATATAATTAATTGGTTGTTAAGTATATTTTTTTAATGTTTTCATTTTTAAGGTTCACTTTTGAACCTCTCCATGCGTGTGTGTGTGTGTGTGTGTGTATACACATACGTCTGGAAACTATAAATGATAACTAAATTTTCATATTTAATTATAAATTTACAAAGATATGTCAAGTAATTCTTTATTTCCATTGGGGGGGGGGGGGGGGGGGGAGGGGGGACTCTTATTAATTCTAAAAAAAATTAGGGGAAGAAGTCTTATTAATTTAAAAAAATCTTAAGAAAATACAAGTATAATAAGGAATTTTTCAAATCTTGGGGACAACTTGAAAAAGATGTTTACTTTGTTTTACAGCTCACATCGCACCAAATAAATATCTCTTCAAATTTTCAAGGCTAACAAACACCAACAAATATTTATTTTCCTTTTGTTTTTTAAACACCAAAGTCGTGTGACTACAAAGCTCCACAAATATATGAAAGCATATGTGCTAATAATGTGATGTAAAATAAAAAGAGATTGTAAGGACAAAATGTGATGACCCGGATATGATTATGATAAACCATGTTTAAATCATGTTTACCGTATGGGATGGGGATAATGTGTTATTAGAATATATAATGTTATGTTATTGTGTTTAGTCTTAATCCTACCTTCATAACTTATGAAATACTGAATTAGTCACAAACACAAATTTGTGAAGTCTTCGATAGGAATGTTCAAGTTCGGGACTAGTTTTGGCCACTATAATATAATAATTGACTTGAGGTGAAAACTAGATATTTGTATATATATATATGAGTTAAGTTTGTAACACAACAAACGGTGCATAAAACAAAGGTCCGAGGAAGGAGTTATGCTGAAATTACGAACAGGGGGTAAAGTAGTCATTTAGCTTTAAAGGATATTTTGTTTTCTATGGAGACACATGTCATATTTTGATTGGGCCAAGGGGAAGGTGACTTATGCCGACTTGTAACTCTTGAAATAATATCTTCCTTCATCATATTTCAGAAAGGAAGAGTTTTAGCCTAAGGTGAGAGATTCAGGAACTTCGGGAAGAAGAAAGGGAGGAGAAAATTGAAGAAAAATCCGTAGAAATTATGTAAAAGTCCCTAAGGTAATTCTACCTGTAAAACTTGTTATATTTTTTTGTATTATTGATTGAAATGATAGAAATCATCATTTGGTTACTAAAATTCCATGTCTTGAGGTATACTTATGAATAGATGCGAGTTTAAACAAAGTTGAACGTGTAAATCATGTATATTGCTTCAATTGGAAACCTTGTGTATTCAAACTCCTATATCTTTTTGTACACTTATTGAAATCAAATAATTCGAGTTGTAGATAAAACTATACTCATATATGTATAACATACCCAAAAATTATATGAAAATACCAAGAAATGAATCTTTGGTGATTGTTTGAAGTTCAGGTATAAAATCTGCCCCAAAGGTATAAGTATGCACACCAGGAGTTCGATGTTTTGCTTGACATAGCAAATGAACCTTAAAAATTATGAAATTTTAATTTTGTATTTTTCAATATTTTATGGATGTTGGGTGAAATATCACAGGATGTTATAATGTACAAAAATTATGAAAATTCCTGGAAGTTGACTGAACGATAAAAGAGCCTATTGGGCAAATTTGCTTTGTAATAAAGAAATGGACACATCTTGCTCTAGCAAACTTGAAATGATGTGTTGTATTTCATATTGGGAACATAATATGAAAATAATTGGATTATCAAGAAAAAATCAAAGTATGTTTGGGCTATGGATTGGATATGTTAAATATTTTAATATGAAATTGGATGAGACTTCGTTTATGATAAATGATTTGAATGGGATCATATGATGCTTATGAGTTGAATTATGTTAAAGTGAGTATATTTATTGTTAATATTCTTATTATGATACTAATATTTTAAGAATTATAGGAAGGGAAGGAGTACCATTTGTATAAGTGTCAGATATGGACCCAGGGAAAACCCATTAAGTGACCAAGGTGAGTGTACTCACTGGAAAGATGTGTATTATACATGGTTATGGATACGATCTGAATATCACTCACTGGTAAGATGTATTATACATGGTTATGGATATGATATGAATATTACTTATTGGTAAGATGTATTATACATGGTTACGGATATGATCAGAATAATACTGAATATGAATATGTTCATTTCGGTTTACCAAAATGGGAGGTTACTCTCCGATCTGAAATGGAGAAGATTTGTCTATTAAAGACAAGGGGTTACTCCTCGACCAGGAATGGGGGAGAATTATCTATTGAAGACAGGATATGTGAATCATGATTCAGATAAGTTGGCAATTCTTTATGAATGATCCGAATAAGTATATAATTGGTCATTCTTTATGAATGAGCCGGATAAGTATATAATTGGTAATTCTTTATGAATGAGACGGATAAGTATATAATTGGTAATTCTTTATGAATGGGCCGGATAAGTATGCATATATCATCACGGGGATATGATTTATTGCATTTAATTTTATGCAATAGTGTAGTGGTGATGCATTTGCTGAGCTATTTTGCTCATGGTTCCTATGTTTATGTTTTTCAGGTATTGTGATATCACTGCCAAATCTAGGAGTTTGGTGGGGTTAGCAAGGGATGCATAAAATCATGATTTGGTCAAACGTAAATGGGGTAATTTAAGCATACTTATCTTTTTAGTAAGTTTGAATAAGCATAATTACCTTAAAATTGTGAAAGGCTTTTAATTTTGTTGATTCATGTTAATAACTTAAACAAGAAAAGGATACTCATGTTTATGGTTTGGTTAAGGTAATTATGATTTGAATCACTTTGACTTTCAGACTTAATTATAAGTAATTGGGTTGGGGTGTGTCAAATTTGGTATCAGAGCCTAGGTTTTAGAGGTTCTGGGGTGAGGAGCTCCTAGATTTGGCAGTGGAAGTAGAAATTGTTTTGAGTCATAAGTAAATTGGCTTTATTGACTAACATTTGTTAGTTATACATATATATTATTGTACGGGATATGAAATGTTAGGATCTTGCAGGAAAGGAAATGAGATGTTAAGGTTTATTCGGGGATGACAACGAATATATGTATTTTAATATGAATCATTGCTTTGTTTTATTTGTGGTATGGACAAATATGTCATTGAAGGAAAATTTTAAAGACAAAATGTGGTATACAAAAATTATGAGGTATTGGAAGTGATCTCTTCTTATACTTGTATATGTGGACTTGAGTTGTGTCACTTATTAACCCATGGTCTGCTGTGTGCCCCATTTATGTGGGAGAGTGAGCTACGGGAACCCAGATTCCATTAAAGGATAAGATGTGAGGAGATTTATTATTACATGATTATGATGAGACTTAAATTGTTAGAGTGAATAAAATTAAGATTCATATGGTAACGGTGAAGTGAGAAGATTAATAGTTGTATATGATCAAATTTAATTTGTGAAATGGTCTGAAATTCAATTACTAGTCAATATATCACAATGGATCCAAATATGGGTTCATACTGAATTATGATAAGTAGAAGAAAAGAATGATAAGAATTGAGATGTACTTCTTTAATAGTATGAGTATATGTAGTGGATATTACCCTTACGATGTTTTGAAATGCTTATATGAATAGTAAAGTTGAGACGAGGTGTTAAAAAGTTGGAAGTTTAAAAATATTGAGGAGACCTTTTAAGAGTATGTGTTTTGTATGAGTATGGGAACGATGCTAATCGGGTTGGAATATCGATAACTGGTTTGGGTGGATATTGAGTTATATTTATCATTGTACGTACGTGTTATCACTAAGAGTATGGCATATAATGAATATGATTGACAGTACACGGGGTCACCAAGAAGTATGTGTAAGGATAATGTGCTATGTGAGATACCATAATGTGATATATTAAGGTATTTCAAAGAACTACGACATATAATAGTAAGAGAAGTATTATGGGGTTGGTAAGTATGGTTAAAGTTTTAAGTGGTGATGGCACGTTTAATATCCATGTTACCAAATGGGTAAGATGAGTGTATTAATGATATTGCATAAGAATATCATGTTAATAAGGATTAGGATAAGATTATGATTATAAAGTTATTGTGCTGGATAAATGACTTGATAAGGTCATTGTATGTTTAGTTAAAAAACAATCAAATGATACTGAAAAAGGGAATATCGTGAGAAGTTAGAATGAGTTAATAGTGCATGACTGCATAATATACATAAAGGTGAATATGCAATCTTGGTTAAGAATAAAAATTTAGTCAATAATTGTTCAGTTTTGATATATGAATAGTAGCGAGGCTACATTTAAATTAAGAAATTGTAAGGATGATATCTAACATACGCTTAAACTTAAAAAAATGATACGAAAAGTAGTTAAAGTCAAACGCATGTATTTGGTGTTGGATGGAAGATGGAAAGGTGATGTGTAATAAGCTAGTCTGATAATATGATATTTATGATTTGAAATATTATAAGATGATAAGGATAGACTATAGGAATGAAGGGAGAAAGGTAAAGAATGATACTAGGTTTGTTAAGAATGTTCACTCATTGTGAATATATACTAATACAACTGATAATCTATTATATGTGAATGTTCGACATACATATATAAAGGCATGAAGTAATATATATGTGTTGGGAATTAGTTTTCATTAATAAGAAATCATTAAATGATTATCCTTACGTGTATATGATAAAGAAACTTAAGATAGTATGAAAGAAGATTTATCGTACATCGAGGAACCAGTGGAAATTATTGATTGAAAGGAGCAAGTATTAAGGAATAAAGTTAGTTCCGTAGTTAAAGTGTTGTGGAGGATCGGTGAAATTAATTAAGAAACTTAGTAAATGAAAGATAGAATGAGAAAATAGTATCCCCAATTGTTTGATAAGTGAAATTCATCTTGAATTTCGGGGACGAAATTTTCTAAGGGGGGAAGGTTGTGATGACCCGGATATGATTATGATAAACCATGTTTAGATCATGCTTACCGTATGGGATGGGGATAATGTGTTATTATAATATATAATGTTATGTTATTGTTTTTAGTCTAATCCTACCTACATAACTTATGAAATATTGAATTAGTCACAAACACAAATTTGTGAAGTCTTCGGTAGGAATGTTCAAGTTCGGGACTAGTTTTGGCCACTATAATATAATAATTGACTTGAGGTGAAAACTATATATTTATATATCTATATGTTAAGTTTGTAACACAACAAACGGTGCGTAAAACAAAGGTCTAAGGAAGGAGTTATGCTGAAATTACGAACAGGGGGTAAAGTAGTCATTTAGCTTTAAAGGATATTTTGTCTTATATGGCGACACATGTCATATTTTGATTGGACCAAGGGGAAGGTGACTTATGCCGACTTATAACTCTTCAAATAAGCTCTTCCTTCAGCATATTTCAGAAAGGAAGAGTTTTAACCTAAGGTGAGATATTCGGAAACTTTGGGAAGAAGAAAGTGAGGAGAAAAATTGAAGAAAAATCCGTAGAAATTATGTAAAAGTCCCTGTTGATGTAAAAAATTAGATCGTATCTAATTATTTAATCACAGATAAAATAAATGAGACATAGAAGTTTTAAAGTGGTTCAGCCTTATAAGAATGGCCTACGTCCACTGTTTCTATTATTGATGATTGTTTGGGAAATCTCGATTACAAGTTCTATCAAGAAATTCCGGTCCCCTTACAATGAGGATTGTACAATGTATTTATAGCCCTGAGGCTGTAATATGAAAGGGTAATACATTCAATGCTGTACATGTGAAAGGGTAATATATTAAATGCCCCTTAAGCGTATACATCTGAATGATAAGCATTTAATGAACAGTCAAACTGTTGGTTATCCTGCTATTAATGCTTTGTTCGAGGTGCAGCTCGGACCGCCTAAGTTGCTCGGTACTCAGAAGTTCCTCGTAGAGTTCTTGTTGGTCGGAGCGTATGAGTTCCTCGGGGAAGCAGTGTTCCTCGTTGTAGTATGGTTCCTCGGAGCACCTGAGTTCCTCGACAGTGTTCCTCGTTGTAGTATGGTTCCTCGGAGCGTCTGAGTTCCTCGAAAGTGTTTGTTGTTGCTACGTAGATTGAAACGTAGATTTCCACGTGTCTTCACTTGATTGAGCCATGTCAGCAGACTAAATTTGGTATCAACAGAAGCCCCCAATGTTTCATAGATCAAAATTTAAGGAGTGTGGAACATTCTTTCTCGGAATATGGAAGTTTTAAATTGTCCTCCTAATTTTTAGGAGTGTTTCCTTTGTATTTATTTTTCCTTCCAAATTCGTAGAATCGGGCTTTTTTGAATTTTTATGCCCGCTTCGATTCCCGCGCCCATTTTCGTCTTTTTAGCTGCCGGTAACGTAACCGTCTTTTTTTTGTAATCATTAATTTTACCTTTCCCAAGGCGGAGTATTTAAACACTGCAGAAAATCCCATCGTCTTATACTTTTTTAAATTTGTATCTTCGAGTTTTCTATTGTCTTACTCTCTTGTGCGTTCATCCTTTTCATCGTTCGTTGTCAACAGATCCACTCTTTTTCTGTAAGATCTTCTTCCTTCTTCTTCATTTCCTTTACTCATCATGGTTTACCTTGTTGAATCTCTTGATAAGTTTCGCTCTGATTTTTCTATTCCTTCATGGGTTGTTCTGGAGGAACTTTCTGAACCTTCTGATTATTTTCGTTTGGCTGAGGGACATTGGTTCCCCAGTCTCTTTGTTGCTGAGTGTGGATTTTCTTTTCCTCCAAACCCTCTATGTTTGGAATTCTGTCAATACTTTGACGTGGTTCCTGCAAGAATAGCCCCCAATACATGAAGAATAGTTAATGGGGTTCATAGACTAAATCAAATTCATGGAACTCGCATAGGAATTCCAGAAATCATGTTTTGTTATAGATGGGTTGTTTGTGATAACACTTTTTATTTAAAAACTAGATTTTTAAATAGGGCTTTAGTGTTCAATCTCCCAGATGCCAATAGGGACTATTTTGAGCACGGGGTTGTTATAAAAAATTGGCAACATGCTCCTTTATCTGGAGATGAAGTGTATCAGGGTCCCAGATGCCCTCCCTATGGCAATGGGATAGATTATTTTTATTTTATTTTATTTATTTTGAAATTATGCTTCCTGCATGTTTGATAAAATGTGCCACTGATATTTTAATGTTGGTTTGTTTGCAGTTGACAACAAAAGAAAGTGTCCAAAAGAGGCAGATGTTAATATAAGACACTTAAAACGTATCTGGAGTTTGCATCAGTCTGTTGCCGATGAACACATTACGTCAGCTTCATATCTGCTACAGTACAAGAGCTACACCACTTCTTTTACTGCTCGTCCGGTAATAAGTGAAGTAGAACCAGTACCAGCTTCTACCAGTTCTTCGCCTGAGTCACACGTTCCTTTAAGCGATAGGATGAAGAAAAGAAGACCTCCCGCCGTTTTTGAGAAACCTGCCTCTGGTGCTGGAGAGGCAAAAAGAAGTAAACATGATGTCCCAGAAAGGACAAAGAAAATTGATGCAGCCCCTCCAGCTGCTCCTGCGAAGGTTGCCGAGAAGCCTTCAGTGGCCCCGAGCAAGGCTGCTGCTCCAGGAGAGGTGATTGTCATATCACCGACCAAGAGTTCCTCCTTGGTTGAATCTATTCCTATTCCCCCGAGGAGGCTGAAGAAGAGCTCCTCGGCCAATTTGGCTGAAACCATCTCTCAGCCCCCAACTACTGGAACTGGTGTTCCTACTTTTGTTCCCTCGAGCTCTGCCATGAGCTCGGTGAAGAGTTGGATCATTCCCTAGATCCAAGGTATTGAAGAGAACCTTTCTCGGGACATGGTCACCTCATTGGCTGCTCACCATATCGCTTTTGTAATTCTTATTACTTTGAACTTTTCATCTTTCCTTTGTTATATCTGTCTCTGACTTGCTTTCATTTTCTTTTCACAGTTGGTGAGCTGCTTCAATACAATTTTGAAGAAAGATGAAGCTATTAAAGATTCAAGCTCCTCATCTGGTGTGGAGGAAGCTCTGATGGGAGTGAGGCAGTCTTTGGAAGATTCTCGTCAGAAGTACGATGCTGACAAGGCTGCTTGGGAGAAGAAACTTACCTCAACCGAGTAGGAGAAGGATCAAGTTGTTGAAGTCTCCAAGGGGTTGGAGAAGAAAATAAAGGACTTGGAGAAAAAGAATAAAGAGCTCGAAGGGAAGCTCAAAACTGCTGGGGAGCTTGAAGATAAGTTCAAGGTTGCTGAGAAAAAGTTGGGTCAGCTTCAGGAAGTAAGTCGGCAGAAGGAGGAGGTTGAGAGTAAACTGAAGGCTGCTAACAATCTTCTATCCGAGAAGCTTTCCTCGGAGATGTTAAAGAGGAAATTGGCTGTGAAGAAATCCTTCAGCGCTGGCTGGGATAAAGGGTGGAACAAGGGCTTGGCTTCCATGATGTCGTAAGTAGAATATGGCAGCCTCAAGTACTTTTGAGATGGGTGGGTCGCTGCTCTACAGGAGATGAAGGTTGATGAAAACTCTGAACTCTTTCAGCGACACATCCCTGGTCCCCCTACAACTCCTGAAGATGAAGAAGATGACGAAGCTGCCTCCGGAGAGTCTTCCATGTTGATGGGAGATCAAGTTTCTCATCCCCTAGCCATCCAGCCTACTAGCGAAGAACTTCAGCAAATCGCTACTTCCTCCGAGCAACTGCCAGCGCTCCCAGAGCAACTTTTTGTTCCCTCCGAGCAACCTTCCTCCTCGTCCCAGCCTCCCGAGAAGGTTTTGGGAGACAAGGAAAAGGTGTAGAGTTGTTCGGGTTTATCTCTATTTTATTTTTCTTTTGTCAAATGTAACCATGAACATGTAACTCTGAACTTTGTGATATAATAAAACTTGAACTTTTATTTTTGCATACTATTGTTTCTTCTCTTCATGTTCTGCTGGTACTCTTATTGATTATTGTTTTTTCTTTCTCTACTAGTTTCTAGCCAGGATGGAATTACTGTCTGATCATGATACAAAGCTGTTGCGGCAATGCAATGAATATTTTAAGGCTGGTCATACAGATCTGAGTGCAGCACAAATCGTCGACATCCTCGGCCAAGATGCTTCGAAATAGGAAATTGAGGCCTACCAATATTTGAAGTGTCTGCTTGATCGTGCGGTGGCCAATAATGTAGCTTATTATGACATGATCGAGGATCTCCAAGGCACTCTTGAAGACCTTCAACAACAATATAAAGAATCCACTGCCCTCTTTCACGAGGGGTACGAGAAGAAATATCAGCAAATCGTTACCGACAAGGGATACGATAAACTTTTTGCTGGCTACGATGTAAGGGAGAGAACTCTGAGGGCTGAGGTCGAAGAGTGCAGACAAATAGCTGAATTATTAGAGCAAGAGAATAACAACCTGCAAAGAGAGTTATCGCAGTTGAAGTCTTCAGCTTCCACTTCAAAAGCCTTGATCCCAGTGACTGATGAGGGATTCTCGTTCTTGGAGGTCGAGAACGCCAACTTGAGGGATGAGTTGGAAACCTTGAAAAGATCTGGCCCTTCTACATCGTCTCGTGGACGAGCAAGAGATCCTCGGGGACGAGCAAGAGTTGCTCGGATTCCTGTCGAGGAACAGAGGACTCAATCTGCCTTAGAGAACCAGGCCTTCCAATTAATGGCGAAGAACCAGGCGCTGGCTGAAATGTCAAAGAAGATCAGGGACCTGGAAGAGCAACTTTTTGTGCAGAAGTCTACCTTGGAGAATAAAGAACTCTTCATCAAAAATCTCCACGAGCAGCTGGAAAGATTGACATATCAATTTCATAAGCAGCCCAGGGAGTTCTGGATGACTGGCTACAACGAGGCTCTCTACCACTTGGACGATCGTATCCAGAATGCAAATAATGAGGGCTACAAACAGGGATCGCTGAATGCCTTAGGTGTGCTACAACTCGAACAGGGTCATTACCTGTGGGATTACCACAATCCTGGGCAACTCGACCTACCTATTCCACCATTCAATCTTGATATGAGTTGGATCCCTGCTCGGGCCATTCCTCGATGTCTGATTTTCAAATACCTCAGCGATTACAATCTCCATTCAAATGTCGAGATATCTCGTCCAGAGCATCTACTAGATCGACCCTCTGTGATGAGTATTAGGATGTTAAAAGATCTTAACTTCATAAATTCTTCCCTTGCTTTAAATGATCCGCCTGCTAGCGAGGAACCTGTTTCAAAAGCAGAGGGGAAAAAACCAATAGAGTAGGGATATTGATGTAATAAATTTGATTTTCATTCCTGATGTATTTCTTTCTACATTTAATGAAATGATTTTATTTGCAAATCTTGACTGCTATTGTTTTGTAAAACACTTTACATCTGTGCATGTGTATCTGTTAAAAAGATAACAATATTGTGTTGTTTGTCGACCAACTTATTGTCGAGTAGTTTGAATTTGTGGTAGTCATTTGGCAAAAATAATGTTTTGTTTCTCGACCAACTTAGTAAAAAGTTACGAGTATAAAAAATGTTGCTCGATCACTTTCTCGTCTTCATAAAATGTTTCCGACCAACCAAGGTTGGTAAATTTTCCTTTCGACCAACTACAGTTAGTGGGTTTTTATCCCCGACCATCCATAGTTAGTGGATTTTTTTCTTGACGAGTAACTTTGGCACTTTCTGAAATAATTTTACCTCCCGACCAACTTTAGTTGGCGTTTTCGAGAATATATTTACTTCCTAACCAACATAAGTTGGAATTTTTAGGAATACTTTTACTTCCCGAGGAACACATAGTTTTACTTCCCGTAGGAATACAAGTTTTACTTCCCGAAGGAATACAAGCTTTACTTCCCGGAGGAATACAAGTTTTACTTCCCGGAGGAATACATGCTTTACTTACCGGAGGAATACAAGTTTTACTTCCCGGAGGAATACAAACATTACTTCCCGGAGGAATACAAGTTTTACTTCCCGGAGGAATACAAGTTTTACTTCCTGGAGGAATACATTTGTTTCTCGACCAACCTTAGTTGGCGTTTTCGAGAAAAATTTTGAGTAGTCCGAGTTTCGCCGAGTAGTGTGCAGCACTAGTATTCCCCGAAAAACTTTCAATAAAAGGAGAGAAAATACATCATTGATAATACTTGAGCAGGTGCTCTGCGTTCCATGCATTCTTAAACTCCTCCCCCTCTAAAGTTGTTATTCGGTAAGTTCCTGGTCGAACAACTTCAGTAACTCGGTATGGTCCATGCCAGTTTGCCTCTAGTTTGTTGTGCTTTTGAATCACTTTCTTTAGCACATAGTCTCCTTCTTTCAGGTCGCACTTATTCACCCTCTTATTGTATAACAAAGCTGTTCATTATTGGTATGCTGCATTCCTGATGGCTGCTTCTTCTCTAACTTCCTCGAGCATGTCTAAATCCAATCTTCTCATTAAGTCATGACAAGGGAATTGAAATTCAGTACCCTGTGTGTTGGGAGGCCCAACTCGGCAGGTATAACAACTTCACTTCCAAACGCCAGCATATATGGTGATTCTCCAGTTGCTACTCGGGGAGTAGTTCGGTAAGCCCATAGTACTGATTGTAACTCGTTGATCCAATTGGCTTTCGCATCATCCAGTCTTTTCTTCAAGCCATTCAGCAACGTTCTATTTGTCACTTCAGTTTGTCCATTTCTTTGAGGATGGCCTGGTGCTGAGTGAATCTTCAAAATATTTGACTGATAACAATAGGCAGCAAACTCCTCGTTGTCAAATTATGTTTCATGGTCTGTGATGAAGGCATAAGGAAGACCATATCGACAAATGATGTTCTTCCAAATAAATTGGTACGCTTTGTCGTACGTCATATCAATGAGAGGCTCAGCTTCTACCCACTTAGTAAAATAATCCACAGCGACCACGAGATACTTAAATCTTCCCCTGGTCATCGGCAGTGGCCCAACCAAATCTATTCCCCATATGGAAAATGGCCAAGGGGAAGTAATAGGTGTCAATAACGCTTGAGGAGTTCTTCGTATGGAGGAGAAGCGCTGACACTTATCATATTTCTTAGCATAGGCTATGCAATCAGCCCTCATCGTCGGCCAGTAGTATCCTTGCATCATCACCCTTTATAAAAGAGTCCGACCTACAACATAGGCTCTACAGGACCCTTCATGGACCTCTTCAATTAAATCTTTCACCTCGGTGGGATGCACACATCTCTGCAAACCTGCTATAACTCCTCGTCTGTATAGAATACCGTTGGTCAGTACATACCGAGCAGCTTTAAACTTTAATTTCTTGGCTGTGAGCTTGTCACTTGGTAATTCTCCCTCCTCAATATATGCCCTGATTTGATCCATCCAAGATGGTCCTAAATCAAGGGTAATAAAATTCGTCGTCAGAACTTCATCTATACTCCGACCAGCTAAAACTTTAATTGGGATTGTTCTTCGTAGCTCGGTACGAGTAGCTGATGCTAATCGGGCTAAGGCGTCTGCTCTCGCATTCTCCATTCTTGGTATTCTGACCAGCTGAATAGCAGCAAATTCCGACACCAGCTCCTTTGCCTTTGCATGATATCTGATCATTAATTCTCCTTTGGCTGCATATACTCCCATCATTTAATTTATGACCAGTTGCGAATCACTGAAGACAATAACTTGTTCCGCCCCTATGGTTTTTTCCAAACTAAGACCTGCAATCATGGCCTCATACTCAGCTTCATTATTGGAAGCTTTGAATTGGAAACGTAGGGCGTATTCCATGTCGACCTCGTCCGGAGTGCTCAAAACTATCCCTGCGCCACATCCTGTAGTGCAAGATGAAGCATCCACGTATAAACTCCATACAGGTAACTCGTCTTCAAATTTCTGATCTGACAGAGTTCCTCGGTGGAAAATTTGTTGCTCCCTTTCACCATCTCCTAATATTTCTTGTTGTTCGTCAATCATCTTTTCTTGCCCTTTTACCAACCTGAGTTGGTCTGGGCTCGAATTTGATGATCCTGTAACATCCACTTGCCCTTTTACCAACCTAAGTTGGTCTGAGATTGTGTTTGATGATCCTGTAACATCCACAGGTTGATCAGCGAGCAACTTTTGCTCCTCGGGGGTATCAGGATAGGTGAACTCTGCTATAAAATCTGCTATAGCTTGCCCTTTAAGCGATGATCTGGGTTCATAAACTATATCATATTCACCAAGTTCTATTGCACAGCACATCAATCTTCCTGATTTTTCTGGTTTATGAAGGGCTTGCCTCAATGGCATATCAGTATATACGACTATGGTATGAGCTTGGAAGTATGGCTTCATTCTTCTACTTGCCTCAATCAGTGCCAGTGCTAACTTTTTCAGCCTTGGATATCTGATCTCTGCTCCTCGGAAGGCCTTAGTTGTGTAGTAGATTGGTTTTTGTACTCCATTCTCCACTCTTATCAATGTCGAACTGACTGCATTCTCGGACACTTCCAGATTTAAGTATAATTTTTCTCCCATCACTGGCCTGGATAGCAGTGGAGGTGCTCCCAAATATTTTTTCAAGTCTTGAAAAGCCTTTTCACATTCATCATTCCACTCAAAAGTTTTTCTGAGCGTCTTGAAGAATGGGAGACATCGATCAGTTGCTTGCGATACAAATCTGTTGAGTGCTGTTACTCGTCCTGTAAGACTTTGCACCACTTTCTTCGTCGTTGGAGATCGCAGCCCTAGCAGAGCTTTAAACTTTTCAGGGTTAGCTTCAATGCCTCGCTGATTGACAATGTACCCGAGGAACATGCCTTCTCGTACTCCAAATGTGCACTTCGTCGGATTCAGCTTCATTCGATATTTATCCAATTGATCAAAAGTCTGACTTAAGTCAACTAGATGATCGACAGCTTTCTTGCTCTTTGTCAGCATATCGTCAACATAGACTTCCATATTGCAACTGATTTGTTCAGCAAAGACCTTGTTCATCAGCCGCTGATATTTCGCACCTGCATTTTTCAAACCAAAAGGCATAACATTATAACAATAAGTTCCCCTAGGGGTAATGAAAGAAGTACTCTCCCTGTCTTCAGGTTTCATTTTAATCTGATTGTAGCCAGAATAAGCATCTATGAAGCTCAGCAGCTCGTGTCCCAAGGTAGCATCCATTAGTTGATCAATTCGGGGCAGTGGAAAGTGATCCTTTGGGCATGCTTTGTTGAGGTCGGTGAAGTCTACACACATCCTCCACTTGTTGTTCTTCTTTTTCACCATCACCACATTTTCTAACCAGTCTGGATATTTAACATCTTCAATAAAACAAGCCTTTTAGAGCTTCTCGACTTCCTCCTGTATAGCTTGATTCTTCTCGGGACTGAATACTCTTCTTCTCTGCTTCACAGGCTTGATCTCCTTATTCACATTGAGCTCGTGACATAAGAAATTTGGGTCTATCCCAGGCATATCTTCATGACTCCACGCAAAAGTTTGTTTTCTGCTTCTAAGTAAAGTTATCAATTCCTGTTTTAGTGAGGCTTCCACCACTTAACCCTACTTCAGTAGTTCGTTCAGGGTGCTCGTCGTCCAGAATGATGTTTTCAGTAGCTTCCACCACTTAACCCTTCATGAGTTGCGACTCATCTCTAGGATCCAATGTTTCAATTTCTGCACCTTCATCCACTTGATAGGTAGTAGTCTTTTTCCTTGATTCCTCTAGTTCCTCTTTCTTGGCGGATGAATAATAGCATTCTCGAGCTACTTTCTGATCACCTTTCACAACTCCTACTCCAAAATTTGTAGGAAATTTTAGGCATGGATGTACCGTAGATGGTACAGCCTCGAACTTCTTCAATCTTACTCTTCCCATGATGATATTGTATGATGATTGAACATTCTTATCCATCACGAAGAAGCGTATTCTTTCTGTCCGACAAGCAGGCCACGTACCAATGAATATATCCAACTTGATCGTCCCAAGTGGAAATACTTTCTCGCCAGCAAAACCGAGGAGGGGTCTATGATAAGGCTCCAGTTGAGATAACTTTAGATTTAAACTATCGAAGCACGAGTAGAACATGATGTCTGCCGAGCTACCATTGTCGACCAGTACTCTTGAAATCATTACCTCCTTCATCCTCATTTTGATCACCAATGGGTCATCATGAGGATATAAAACACCTGCAAGGTCGTTCTTTGAGAAACCAGTGACCAATTTTTCTTTGTTCACCTTTCTCGGGCGATTCTCCTCAACTAGATTTATTCGTTGAATGTACGAGCAAGCTTGAGCCTCACAGAGGTAATCTTTTCTCTCTGCAGTAAGGTCTCCTCCTCCCGCATCTCCACCTGTTATAACATTACAGTCAAATGACCCAAAGCGTATTGAAAATACCTCACGTTCTGGATGCCTTGGTCTCTTGGGAAGATCGGGGTCCTCTTCTGGATCAACTTTATGGTTTCTTTTCTTGTTCTCCTCTGCTCGACGAGGAGATCTAGACCTCTCTCTTGCTCGGTCGTTGTTTCTTCTTTCTCTTCCACGATCAACGTACTTTTCCAGTTTTCCTCTTCTGATGAGTGTTTCAATCTTATTCTGAAGAGCTATGCAATTTTTGGTCATATGGCCATGATCTTTATGAAACTCTCAATACTTTGCCTTATTCCTCCTATCAGGGTCTGCCTTTATTTTCTCTGGCCAGTTTAATTCCTCGTTGTTATTGATTTCTTCTAGAACATGGTTGATATCCTTCTTCAAAGGAGTATAATTATCGAATTTCTTCATTACGTCCCATACCGACCTAGTTTTTGAATGTTTGTCATTATCGTTGTTTTTATACTCTTTCTTCTTAGCTTTATCACCTTCCACCTTGGTTTCTTTGGCATCCATGTTCTTCTTCGCAGCCATAGCCTCCTCGGCATTCATTATCTTGGACGCTTTTCCCATCAGGTCTGACATAGTTCTAGGTGGATCTTTAGCCAAAGTGTAGTACAACTTGTTGGGCAGTAGTCCACTCATCAAGGTGGTAATCGCTGTCTTCTCCTCATAATCAATGATTTCGAGTTTCTCATTATTAAAACGAGTTATATAATCTCTGGTGCTCTCACCAACTTTTTGTCTAACACTTAACAAATGTGCTACTCGTTTAACTGGCTTTGCCCCAAAACAGAAATTCCCAATGAATAACTCGACCAGTTGAAGAAAAGTTGAGATCTTACCCCGAGGAAGATTATTATACCACATTTGAGCAGATCCGGTAAGAGTTCCCGAGAATACTCTGCATCTCATCTCATCTCAGCTGGAACAGCATAGATGTCGGCTACAGCTTGATATTGTTCTATATGAAGGACAGGGTCAGTCTTTCCATCATATTTGGGGGTCACAACAGCTGCTTTGAACTTTGATGGTGTTGGAAAATCTACAATGGCCTGGATAAAAGGTGTTCCTCGAACAAAGGTTCGTTGTAGAGGGTTCTTGGCCATAGCCATTTCCCCTAATCTATCCTCCAGCCTCTGAATAGAGCCTGACCCATGTGATGTGACTGTGTTCGCCTCCATTGTTTGTGATTGTTGTTATCTGAGAACGATTCCTGAGAGATTCGGAATGCGTGATCCTTATGTACGTGATGTACCGGGATGGATAGCAGAGTATGTGTGCACAACAGCTTAGTCTCGGGGTGCTTGTATTGTATATTTATGATGCGAATGATATACGGTTAAATGAACATACTTTTCATGTTTAATTATGAGAATAATTTATAGTAACTCCTTGAGAAGATAAATAAGGGGATAACCTCCAGTAAATGGTAATGCTAATAATTGAGAATCCGAGTTTAAGTAAAGCTATCTATTCAAGTGATAACATTGGGAATTCATATTGTGAATCGAGTAGATGGGTTAGAAGTTATGTCGGTTTAGTTAGATATAAATACCACTTAGATGGGTACTGTACGTTAGGAGTGCACGATTAGACGAGAGGTGAGTATTTCATGTGAGAGCACGTCCTAACATGTATTTTGCATTCTTTGTTTTAATGTTATTAAAGCACTTGCTGTTTTTAAAATACTCTCCACTTTCGGGCTCTGACCCGTTTGCTTTCAAATCTATTTTTGTAAAAAACCTTTTAGGTGCCCAGCCACAAGGACACCATGCATGGGATTTCCATTCAGGTGACGAGCTGTAGCTGTTTGTGGAAGTTACCGGGCCTTGCTAGTAGACGCTTCTTTTGTCTTGACTCTATTCAGTTTTCATCATTTGTAGGGCATGTCGCCCATTTCTATTAGAGACATTTCATATTTCAGTTATTCAGATTATTGGCATGTAATTAATTCAGGATATACAATTTTATTTATTTCAGTGGTGGGATTGTTGTGAGGGGTTTTCCTCCGGACTTATTATTAATTGTTGGTTACTTTATTGAGACTTTATGGTGTATGGTTATGATATTCTTTCATAATTCTTTTATTGTAGGTTAATCAGACTTAATTTAAAATTTGACATCTTACTTTTTAAATACTAGGTGGTTAGTAATGATTAAAATGTTTTCGACAGTGATGCTGTTAACTGGACTAACTTGACATTTTGTATTAATTTAATAAAGGAGTAGCTACCCGGTATTTAATTAGTCGGGGTGTCACAGGTGGTATCAGAGCATCAGGTTCTAGTGTCCTTTAGGATCTGTACGCCGTTGAGCTTTCTTTGATGTAGAGCCCTATATTTTAGGACTGTTGTATTCTTTTATGTATGCTTCGCTCTTCAGCTATTTTGGGTTTATAACTGCGAACTTATAGACCTTACTCTTATTTCAGATGCCTCCACGACGTGCACCACGGGTTCCTAGGGATGCACAGCCAGAGCCCCAGCCAGCACCAGTACAGGGCACCATGAATGCCGCTGAGGTTGCAGCCATTGTAGCCCAAGCGGTAAATGCCGCTCTAGCAGTTGTATAGCAAGCACCACCCCAGGCACCAGTAGCCGCGCCAGTTCAGGCACATGCATTCCCGTCTTCTTGGGAACATGTACGTGATGCTTTTCAGAAAGCGTACCCGTCGGAGTTCGCAGGTAGCTCCGATGTTGTGGTTTCAAGTCAGTGGAGGAAAGACATTCAGAGGCACTTAAGGATGTACGAGTGCACCAATGTTCAGAAGTAGGTACTAGCTACTTTTCAGCTAGTGGGATCTGCACTGCAGTGGTGGGAGTCTATTACCACCGGGGAGGAGAGAGATACTCTCACGATACAGGAGTTTTGGGTGCGGTTTGACCGCAAGTATTTTCCGTCAGCCGTTCACACGGAAATGAGGAGGAAGTTAATGAATCTCAGACAGGAGGGAAGGACTGTGGCCGAGTATGAGGCCGAATTCACTAATCTACTAAATATTTTTTCGGATGAAATACCGACAGAGGAAAAGAAGATCCAGAAGTTTACAGATGGATTGACATGGAGGATCCGTCAGCATTTATTGGGGAACCTCTCGTTGGCCACTTATTCTGACGTGGTTAACGCTGCATTGTTACACTGCCAGGATCACCGCTTTCACATGGCTAAGAGCAAGAGATCAGGAGAGTCCAGCCATCAGGGCAGGACTGGAGGAAATGGTGCCAGTGGGGCACAATCTACTCAGGGGCAGAGGCAGGGTGACCAGGGTTCCCAGCAGGGGGATCATAAGAGGTTCAGATCGGGGAATTTCAGGCACGGACAGGGAGGTTTTAGGCAGGGCTATCAGGGTTCGAACGTCCATCAGGGCCAGCAGGGGAAGAATGGTCAACAGCAGTTTCAGCAGGGCCAGCATGGCCAGGTGAAGAATGGAAACGGCCACCAGGGCCGAGGGCAGCAGGGACAGAGAGGGGGAACTTCCCGGGGAAGTGTTACGTTTGTGGTAAGACTGGCCATAAACGCCAGGATTGTCCGGATAGGGATAGGGCCCCGCAGCAGCAGGGTGCTCGACAGGAGCCGCAGAGGCCTATGTTTCCCGCCGCCCTACCGGCACCACCACAGATGGCAGCATTACCACCCATTCCAGCAGTCCTAGTTCAGCAAGGACAGCTTCAGTATGGGAGAGTGTATCAGCTCCAGTAGGTCGCATCCCCACAGGATCCACCAGCCATTGAGGGTATGTTCTCTATTCAGGGGACTCTGGGGCGTATTTTATTTGACACGGGGGCTACACATTGTTTCATTGCTATGAGATTTGCACGCACCATTGGGTTGTTAGACACCGCCGAGAGTACGGTTACTTGTGTAGATTCTCCGTTGAGTAGGGGTTCCGTGATTTCACTTGTATGTAGAGGCGTGGGTATAGAGATTGGGAGGTTTACTTTACCCCCGGATATGTTAGTGTTAGAGATGATCGATATCCATGCCATTATTGGTATGGATTGGCTAGTTGTGTATCGAGACATGATTGACTGTTTTAGTAGGAGTATTATCTTTGCCATTCCCGGGCAAGAGATGTTTTTAGTGGCGATGCCTCGTCCTGAGGGAGGATCGTCCACTCATTTGTACAATATAGAGGAGGAGACCTCTAAGCAAGTGGTGATACCGCTTGATTCGATTCCGGTTGTTCGAGAGTTTGTCGATGTATTTCAGGATATACCTGGATTACCTCCGAGTAGGGAGATAGAATTTGTGATCGATTTGACGCCGGGCACTCGGCCTATTGCCCGCGCACCTTACCGTATGGCTCCAGCTGAAATGAGAGAGTTACGAGATCAGATTGAGCAGTTGTTGGGTCAGGGGTTCATTCGAAGGAGTACTTCGTCGTGGGGTACCCCTGTGTTATTCGTAAAGAAGAGGGATGGATCTTTGAGGTTGTGTGTAGATTACCTGGAGTTGAATAAGGTCACGATACGGAATAAGTATCCGTTACCCCGAATCGATGACTTATTCGACCAGCTGAGAGGAGCTTCTTTCTTCTCAAAGATTGATTTGCGATCGGGTACCATCAGTTGCGTATCAGGGAGGAGGACATCTCGAAGACTGCTTTCTTAACGAGATATGGTTCCTACGAGTTTCGAGTTATGCCTTTTGGTTTGACCAATGCTCCAGCCGTGTTTATGGACTTGATGAATAGGGTGTTCAGAGAGTTCCTAGATCAGTTCGTCATTGTCTTCATTGATGATATTCTGGTTTACTCCCAGACAGAGGAGGAGCACGCCGAGCATTTGAGGCAGGTTTTGCAGACGCTACGTCAGAACGAGCTGTATGCAAAATATGAGAAGTGCGGATTCTGGCTGAAGGAGGTTCAGTTTTTGGGGCATATTATTTCTGACCGGGGGATATCTGTTGATTCGGGGAAGGTATCCGCGGTAAGGGAGTGTGGACAGCCCATGACACCGACTGAGATCCGTAGTTTCTTGGGCCTAGCAGGATACTACAGGAGGTTCCTTCGGGGTTTCTCCAAGATAGCGGGTCCTTTGACACATCTGACTCGTAAGGGTATGAAATTCATCTGGAGTGATGCCTATCAGTTGGCATTCGATGAGTTGAAGGATAAGTTGAGCTCAGCACCTGTGTTAGCACTGCCGAGACCGGGAGTTGAGTATCTAGTTTACACCGATGCGTCCTTGCAAGGACTTGGAGGTGTATTGCAGCAGGAGAGTCAGGCCATAGCTTATGCTTCCCGTAAGCTTAAGCCTCACGTGAAGAATTACCCCAACCACGACTTGGAGTTAGCGGCAGTGGTGTTTGCCCTTTGGATTTGGAGACATTATCTCTTGGGGGAGAAGTTTCGATTGTTCACGGACCACAAGTCCCTACAGTACCTATTCACGTAGAAGGAGTTGAATATGCGGCAGCGAAGGTGGCTTGAGTTTGTGAAGGATTATCAGTTTGATATCCAATATCACCAGGGGAAGGCTAACGTAGTAGCAGACGCGTTGAGCCGTAGGCCAGTAGATGAGGTGGCAGGGGTGTGGAGGCAAAGTGGAAAGAGTTGGGACACCAGGATGCAGTGGCCAGATCGTTCATGTCTGTGATGACTGTTACACCGCAGATTGTCACGAAGGTGGTAAAGGCACAGGCAAATGACTCGTTCTGTCAGGACATATAGTTTGGTTACTAGCAGAGGGAGCCGAATCCTATACCATTAGCTCAGACGGGGGTTTACGCTTCAATGGGAGACTGGTAGTTCCGGAAGGGGAGAAATTGCGACACGAGGTGATGGCAGAGTCGCACGGCTCACGATTCGTGGTACATCCCGGTGGGGACAAAATGTACCAAGATATGAGACGACAGTATTGGTGGAGCGGGATGAAGAAAGATATCTCCGTGTTTGTTTCTAAATGCGCCACTTGTCAGCTGGTAAAAGTGGATCATCAGAGACCGGTAGGACTTCTACAGCCGTTAGAGGTCCCGATGTGGATGTGGGAGAGCATATCCATGAACTTTATCACGGGATTACCTACGTCATAGAGGGGTCACGACTCCATTTGGGTAATTGTGGACAGGTTGACCAAAGTCGCTCATTTTTTACCCGTAAGGACCGACTACACTACGGGACAGTATGCCCAGCTCTTTATTGCAGAAATAGTGAGACTTCACGGTGTGCCCCTAAATATCGTGTCTGACAGAGACAAGATATTTGTTTCACGGTTTTGGGAGAGTTTTCAGGAGGCCATGGGCACGGAATTGCGGTTGAGTACGGCGTATCACCCGCAGACCGACGGGCAAACCGAGCGTACAAACCAGATGTTGGAGGACATGTTGCGTATGTGCATCATTGATTTTAGGGGTGGATGGGAGCAGTATCTTCCACTGGTGGAGTTTGCTTACAACAACTCCTACCAGTTCACCATTGGTATGGCTCCATTTAAGGCGTTGTACGGTAGACCTTGTCGTTCCCCAGCATGTTGGTTGGAGGTGGAGGACAACAAACTACTTGGGCCGGAAGTGATTCAGGATACTTCGGCGAGGATAGAATTGATACGGAGTCGCATTCGGGTAGCTCAGGATCGGCAGAAGAGCTATGCTGATGCGAAGAGGTTCTTCAGGGAGTTCCAAGTGGGGGACCAAGTTTTACTCAGAGTATCTCCTATGAAGGGAATTATGAGATTTGGGAAGAAGGGGAAGTTGGCACCGAGATATGTGGGGCCATTTCCTATCATCGAGCGGGTTGGGTCTGTTGCATATAGACTTGGGTTACCGGAGCATTTGCACAGTATACATGATGTGTTTCATATTTCCTCGCTAAGGAAATATCTTAGGGACGATTTGGCTCATTCTCACATTGCTTTGGAGGACATCGATCTCCAGCATGATAGATCCTACGAGGAAGGGCCGATTGCTATTTTGGACCGAAGTGAGCGGAAACTGAGGTCAAAGATAGTCCCGTTAGTACGTGTTCAGTGGCGGCATCATAATGCCGAGGAGTCCACATGGGAGCGCGAGGATGAGATGCATGAACGTTATCCAGATTTATTTGTACCAGGTACTTTCTAGTTCCGAATTTCGGGACGAAATTCTGTTATTCGGGGGAAGTATGTAATACCCCGTATTTTTGTGATATTTATTTATGGGATTAATTGAATTAAATGTGTATTAATTGAGAATTAATCCGGATAAAATACTAATGAGATGTGAGTTTTTATTTGATTATAATGCGTATATATGGCAATATATGAATATTGAGAATATTAAAATTGTCGCGAGATAGAAATACGGCAATTTGGAAATTTTGTTGGGACGCGTGTGACAGTCGCGTCAGGAACATTATTTAATTAAAAAGGGAATTTTATTTTTATCAACTGTATGGTCATTTTGAGTGCTCCAATGTGTCCGGAAGGGTCAAAATAGTCAGAAAACACTAGCCGGGGGTTTAGTTTGGGTCCCGGGGCATTTTTAGGCCATACCGGCAACTTAAAAGGGTAGTTTGGTAATTTTGGAATTTGGGGATTTATGACCGACGAATTTTGGGAGTTTAAAATAGGGAATTTCAGAACCCACTAATCCATTACCATCAATTAACTGAGTTGAGGGCAACGGGAATTTTAGGAGAGGTTAAGAGAAGTCCCCAAAAAGAGAAACACAACCTCCATCTTCAACCTTCAACCTTGGGAAAAAAAGGAGAGAACAACCTTCATCAATTCAACACCAAATTCAGAGAAAAATCCAAGGAAAGTGGTTTAATTATGTTATTTACAACGAATGTTTCTTCCATGCTTAGAAATTTATAAAAAATTTGCATTGTTTTGGGAGATTGACAAAAACCCATTGAATTGGAATTAGAAATTCACATTTTGATAAGGAAATTGCATGTAGAATTATGTTTGGGTGATTATTCTGATAGAAATACATCTTTTATATCACAAAAACGGATTTAATTATGTCTATTGATGACTTTAAATTTCTAGGGTTCATGTTCATGAGATTTGGGAAAAATTGGGGAGATTTGATGATTAGATGTGGTTTAGGATGATTTGACCCCATATAAATGTTATTATACGACTTAAGTATGTTTAGGAATGATTAGAAACCTTGAACTACTGTTGGAATGATGTTTAGATGATATTAGAGGTGAAGAAAATTGGGAAAAGCGAAATAGGAGAATTCTGGGCTCGAAACTGTCACCTCGTTAGAAGGCATGCCCAGGTCGTTCGAACGAGCTCGTTCGAACGAGCTTCTAATGAGTTGACAGTTTGACTTCTAACGAGTGGGATGTTCGTTCAATGCCTTTCGTTCGAACGAGATCTCGTTAGATGCCCACTTCGTTCGAACGAACTCTCGTTCGAACGACCTCGTTCGAACGAGACTTCTAACGAGTTGACCGATTGGCCTTTTTGGCCTGATTCGATTTCTAGTGTCCCGTAACCATATTTAATTGTAGAGATAACCTTCCCTTGTTAACTATTTGGTATAATTGGGAGAATTGGGATATAATGAGGAGTGAACCAAATGATATTTGTGGATTAGGACGCTAGTGACTATATACGATGTGAGGATTATTGACGACTTAAATATTTGTATTAACCGGGTATATGAGAATTGTGTAACATTATAAGTTGGTATGAGAATGAGAAGTATACCACTAATAATTTATGGTAATTACTAAGATGAATGTATGCTTAGTATATGTATATGATTTTATGTGTATGACATACCTACCATGCTTGCTATCACAGGAGGTTTGCGTTCACTTAGGGCCATCTATTCTTTGCGTGCCTACGGGGGGATATAGATTGGTACCTCGAGGACATAAGTCAGAGAAGGACTTATTGGGAAGTTAATAAGTCTGCTGATCATGGGAGCGTAGGTATGTGCGTAACCCATGTGATGTGACTGTGTTCGCCTCCATTGTTTATGATTGTTGTTATCTGAGAACGATTCCTGAGAGATTCGGAATGCGTGATCCTTATGTACGTGATGTACCGGGATGGATAGCAGAGTATGTGTGCACCGCAGCTTAGTCTCGGGATGCTTGTATTGTATATTTATGATGCGAATGATATACGGTTAAATGAACATACTTGTCATGTTTAATTATGAGAATAATTTATAGTAACTCCTTGAGAAGATAAATAAGGGGATAACCTCCAGTAAATCGTAATGCTAATAATTGAGAATCCGAGTTTAAGTAAAGCTATCTATTCAAGTGATAACATTGGGAATTCATATTGTGAATCGAGTAGATGGGTTAGAACTTATGTCGGTTTAGTTAGATATAAATACCACATAGATGGTGTTGATACCAAAATTAATATGCTGATGTGGACGAATAATACGAGTACACGTGTCAATCTACGTGGCACAATAGCAGCGAGGAAGTTCATTTCCCGACCAACCATGATTCTTTCCGAGCAACGAGGATACACCGAGGAACTCTAGCGCACCGAGGAAATCTAGCGCACCGAGGAATTCTAGCGCACCGAGGTACTCTAGTGCTCCGAGGAACTCTTTATCAGCGAGCAACTATGGCGGTCCGAACTGCACCTCGGTCGTATCATTAATTGCCAGATAATCAACAGTTCAGATATTCATTGAATGCTTATATTCTTGACGCACACGCTGCATTAAATGTATTACCCTTTCACATGTATATCATTTAATGTATCGAACCTTTCATGTACAGCCTCAAGGCTATAAATACCTTGTATCAACCCCATTCAAGGGGACCGGAATTTCTTGAGAGAACTTGTAATCAAGAATTCTGCAAACACTCAGCAATAACATAACAGTGGACGTAGGCTTTATTCCTAGCCGAACCACTTTAAAAATCTTTGTCTTATTTATTTATCTGTGATTGAATAATTAGAGCAATCTAGTTTTTTACATCAACAGATTGGCGCCGTCTGTGGGAAACGACTGTTACTATCGTTTTTCGCAAAAATCATTTGTTATCAATGGCAGATAATCCAGAATCCAGTAATCGAAATGCTGGAAATGCTGGAAATCTTCCAAATCCATCTGCAACTCCAGATCTGGCTGGAATTATGACAAATCTGGCTCAAGGACAAACCGCCATGCAAGAATCTATGAGGCAACTCATTCAAACTCTTCAAGGCGGTGCACCTACCTATTCAGGACAACGGAGTGATCGTGGGCAATCACGATCCAGACGTACTGCGTCATATCGCAATGGGGAGTCTAATGATTCTTCTTATCAACCTGGGCGAACTTCATCAATACGGGCTACGGATACAAATCAACCTATATCACTTTCTCCGGAGAGAACCAGCGCTTTGGAAAGATTAAGCAGGGCATCTCCTTTCAGTCGGTTAGGACCAAGGAGAAACATGAGTCCACCTAGAGCTCCATCGAGGAGTGTTCGATCACCATCACGTTTGAGAGAAGGATCAGCACAATCACGACCAGCTACTCGTAGAGATAAATCACAGGAAGCTACATCAGAGCGATCAATTGCTCAGACTAAGCGGCCTGAGGAAGGAAATGAAGCATGGAAAGGTTCTATTCAGCGGTTGGAGGATAGATTAGGAGAAATGGCTAAGGCAAGGAACCCCTTATAGAGAACTTTTGTTCAAGGGACACCTTTTGTACAAGCCATTGTGGATTTTCCTACACCATCGAAATTCAAAGCACCTGTAGTGACTCCTAAGTACGATGGAAAAACAGATCTTGTACTTCATATAGAACAATACCAAGCTGCCGCCGACATATATGCCGTCCCCGACGAGATGAGGTGTAGAGCATTCTCGGGAACTCTTACCGGATCTGCACAGATATGGTATAACAATCTTCCTCGGGGTAAGATTTCAACTTTTATTCAATTAGCCGAGTTGTTCATTGGGAATTTTTGTTTTGGGGCGAAGCCGATAAAGCGAGTAGCAAATTTGTTAAGTGTTAGACAAAAATCAGGTGAAAGTACTAGAAACTACATAACTCGTTTTAATAACGAGAAGTTGGAAGTCGTAGATTACGAAGAAAAGACAGCAATCACTGCTTTGATGAGTGGTTTGCTGCCTAATAAGCTGTACTACACCTTGGCCAAAGATCCACCTAAAACTATGTCCGAGTTGATGGCAAAAGCAGCCAAAATTATGAATGCCGAGGAGGCTATGGCTGCGAAGAAGAATATGGATAAAGAAGTAAAAGTGGAGGTCGACAAGTATAAGAAGAAAGATCAGAAAGGTAATGGTGGTGACAAGCATTACAGGAATAATAGGACAACGTTGGAAGTCCTAAAGAAGTACGATAATTATACCCCATTGAAAATGGGTATTAATCATGTTTTGGAAGAAATCAAGAATAACGAGGAAATCAAGTGGCCAGAGAAACTGAAGACAAATCCCGATCTGAGGAATAAGGCCAAATATTGCGAGTTTCACAAAGATCATGGCCATATGACCAAAAATTGCATAGCCCTTCAGAACGAGATTGAAACACTCATCCGAAGAGGAAAGTTGTCAAAGTATGTAGATCGTAGAGGTGAAAGGAAGAATGATGATAGAACTAGAGAGAGATCTAGATCTCCTCGTCGTGCAGAGGAGAAAAAGAAGAGGGATCATGAAGATGATCCAGATGATGACCCTGATCTTCCCAAGAAGCCAAGGCAGCCTGAACGAGAGGTATTTTCCATTCGTTTTGGGTCATTTGATTGTAATGTTATTACAGGAGGAGATGCAGGAGGAGGAGACCTTACTGCAGAAAGAAAAGCTTACCTCGGAGAAGCTCAAGCTTGTTCATATATTCAGCGAATAAATCTGGCCGAGGATGATCGTCCGAGGAAGGTAAACAAAGAGAAGCTAGTGATTGGTTTTTCAATAAACGACCTGGCAGGTGTTCTTTACCCTCATGATGATCCTTTGGTGATCAAAATGAGGATGAAGGATGTGGTCATTTCAAGGGTGTTAGTAAACAATGGTAGTTCGGCAGACATCATGTACTATTCATGCTTTGATAGCTTGAATTTAAAATTATCTCAATTGGAACCTTATCACAGACCCCTTCTGGGTTTTGCTGGCGAGAAAGTTTTTCCACTTGGGACGATCAAGTTGGATATACTCATTGGAACTTGTCCTGCTTGTCGAACAGAAAGAATACGCTTCTTTGTGATGGATAAGAATGTGCAGTCAGCCTATAACATCTTCATGGGAAGAGTTGGATTGAAGAAGTTCGAAGCAGTTCCATCTACAGTACATCAGTGTTTGAAATTCCCAACGAATTTTGGAGTCGGAATTATGAAAGGTGATCAAAAAGTAGCTCGGGAATGCTATTATTCGTCTGCCGAGCAAGAAGAACTTGAAGAATCAAGGAAAAAGACTACTACTTATCAAGTGGAGGAGGGTACAGAAATTGAAACTCTTGACCCTAGGGATGAATCTCAACTTGTAAAAGGACAGGTGGTGGAATCTACAGAAACTGTTATTCTGGACGACGAGCATCCTGAACGAGTAACCCAGATAGGATCGTCGCTGGATGTTTCAATAAAACAGGAGTTGATAACTTTTTTGAGAAACAGGAAGAATACTTTTGCTTGGAGTCATGAAGACATGCCAGGTATAGATCCAAACTTCTTATGTCATGAGCTCAATGTGAATAAGGAGATCAAGCCTGTGAAGCAGAGAAGAAGAGTGTTTAGTCCCGAGAAGAACCAGGCCATACAAGAGGAAGTCGAGAAACTCCAGAAAGCCCAATTCATTGAAGATGTGAAATATCCAGATTGGTTGGAAAATGTGGTGATGGTAAAGAAGAAGAACAACAAATGGAGAATGTGTGTTGATTTCACTGATCTTAACAAGGCATGCCCAAAAGATCATTTTCCATTACCCAGAATTGATCAACTAGTGGATGCTACCTCGGGACATGAGCTACTCAGCTTTATGGACGCATATTCTGGCTACAATCAGATCAAAATGAAGCCTGAAGACAGGGAAAGTACTTCTTTTATTACCCCAAGGGGAACTTATTGTTATAATGTTATGCCTTTTGGTTTAAAAAATGCAGGTGCAACATATCAGCGGCTGATGAACAAGGTTTTTGCCGAACAAATCAGTTGCAATATGGAAGTCTATGTCGACGACATGCTCACCAAAATCAAGAGAGCTACTGATCATCTAGTTGATTTAGGCCAGACCTTTGATCAACTGGACAAATACCAAATGAAGCTCAACCCGACGAAGTGTACCTTTGGAGTACGAGAAGGAATGTTTCTCGGATACATCGTCAATCAACGAGGTATTGAGGCAAATCCAGAAAAGATCAAAGCTCTTTTAGGGCTGCGATCCCCAACGACGAGGAAAGAAGTACAGAGTCTTACCGGACGAGTTGCAGCGCTCAACAGATTTGTATCCCGAGCAACTGATAAATGCCTCCCATTCTTCAAAACACTGCGAAAAAGTTTTGAGTGGACTGATGAATGTGATAGGGCCTTTCAAGATTTGAAGAAGTATTTGGGAGCCCCACCATTGTTGTCTAGACCAATAACTGGAGAGAAGCTGTACTTGTATTTGGCAGTATCAGAGAATGCAGTTAGTTCAGCATTGATCAGATTGGATAATGGAGTCCAGAAACCTATCTATTACACAAGTAAAGCTTTCCGAGGTGCAGAAATCAGGTACCCAAAGCTAGAAAAATTGGCATTGGCATTAATTGAAGCAAGTAGAAGAATGAGGCCATACTTCCAGGCTCATACAATCATTGTGTATACCGACATGCCATTAAGACAAGCCCTTCACAAGCCAGAAAAATTAGGAAGATTGATGTATTGGGCAATAGAACTCGGTGAATATGATATTGTGTATGAACCCAGATCATCATTGAAGGGACAAGCTGTAGCAGATTTTATAGCAGAGTTCACATACCCTGATACCCCCGAGGAACAAAAGGTACTTGCTGACCTACCTGTGGACGATACAGTATCAACAGACACAAATCCAGACCAACTAAGGTTGGTAAAAGGACTTGTGGATGTAGAAAAATCATCATATTCAAACCCAGACCAACTAAGGTTGGTAAAAGGGCGCGAACAGATGACCGATGAGGAACGAAAGATACCAGGGAATGATGAAACAAAACAGCAGATATTTTACCGAGGAACTCTGACGGACAAGAAATTTGAAGACGAGGTACCTACATGGAAATTATATGTAGATGGATCATCGTGCACAGCTGGTTGTGGAGCAGGCATTGTTTTAAACACCCCAGATGATATTGACATGGAGTATGCCCTGAGATTCCAATTTAAAGCTTCCAATAATGAGGCTATGATAGCAGGTTTTCATTTGGCGAAAGTTATGGAGGCACGGCAAATAATTGTTTTCAGCGATTCTCAATTAATTGTGAATCAAATGATGGGAATATATGCAGTTAAAGGAGACTTAATGGTGAAGTACCATGCGAAGGTGATGGAGTTATTGGTAGAATTTGATGCTATTCAATTGGTGAGAATACCGAGGATGGAGAATGCTAGAGCAGACGCATTAGCCCGATTAGCGTCAGCCACGCGCACCGAGCTACGAAGAACGATACCAATTGAAGTATTAGAAAGTCGGAGCATAGAAGAAGACCTGATGGTGAATATAATAACTCTTGATTTAGGACCATCTTGGATGGATCCTATCAGGGCATACATTGAAGAAGGAGAATTACCGGAGGATAAACTAGCCGCAAAGAAATTGAAGTATAAAGTTGCTCGGTATGTGTTAACTAATGGTGTTTTGTATAGACGAGGAATTATGGCAGGTTTGCAGAGATGTGTGCATCCATCAGAAGTCAAAAAATTGGTTGAAGAAATCCATGAAGGATCTTGTGGAGCTCATGTAGCAGGTCGGACACTTTTGCAAAGGATAATGACACAGGGATATTACTGGCCGACGATGAGGGCTGATTGTATAGCCTATGCCAAGAAGTGTGACAAGTGCCAACGTTTTTCCTCCATCCGAAGAACTCCACAAGCATTGTTGACACCCATCACTTCACCTTGGCCATTTGCCATGTGGGGGGTTGATCTGGTTGGAACACTGCCGACGACCCGAGGAAGGTTCAAGTATCTCGTCGTGGCAGTAAACTATTTTACTAAGTGGGTGGAAGCTGAACCACTAATTGATATGACGTACGAGAAGGTGTATCAGTTCATATGGAAGAATATCATTTGTCGATATGGTCTCCCCCATGCATTCATCACAGACCATGGAACACAATTCGATAATGAAGAATTTGCTGCCTATTGTCATCAGTCGAACATTTTGAAGTATCATTCAGCACCAGGCCATCCCCAAAGCAATGGACAGACTGAGGTGACAAACAGAACATTACTAAATGGTCTGAAGAAGAGGCTAAGTGAAGCTAAAGCAAATTGGATCAATGAGCTCCAATCAGTACTATGGGCTTACCGAACAACTCCCCGAGCAGCAACTGGAGAATCACCATATATGCTAGCATTTGGAAGTGAGGCTGTGATACCTGCCGAGTTGGGTCTCGCAACGCATAGAGTACTGAATTTTAATTCCCCGGTCAGCGATTTGATGAGAAGATTGGATTTGGATATGTTCGAGGAGGTTAGAGAAGAGGTAGCCATTAGGAATGCTGCTTACCAACAACGTACAGCTCTGTTTTACAACAAAAGGGTGAAGAAATGTGACTTAAAAGAAGGGGATTATGTGCTAAAGAAAGTCATTCAGAAGCAAAATAAGTTGGAAGCAAACTGGCATGGACCTTACCGAGTTACAGAGGTTGTTCGTCCAGGAACTTACAGAATAGCAACTCTAGAAGGAGAAGAATTTAAGAATGCGTGGAATGCTGAACACCTACGCAAGTATTATCAGTAATGTAAAATGTAAAGCATTCCCTTCATTATGAATAAAGCGAGGATGTTTCGCCATTTTCTTTCTGGTTGAAAGTTTTTCGTGGAATACTAGTGTAATACACTATGCACACAAAAAGTGCTCTAAGGAGCCAAAAGCTCTAAGGAGCCAAAAAGTGCTCTAAGGAGCCAAAAAGTGCTCTAAGGAGCCAAAAGCTCTAAGGAGCCAAAATGTGCTCTAAGGAGCCAAAAGCTCTAAGGAGCCAAAAAAGTGCTCTAAGGAGCCAAAAGCTCTAAGGAGCCAAAAAATACTCCTTTGGTTAGGAGGCGCTCTAAGGAGCCAAAAGCTCTAAGGAGACAAAAAATACTCCTTTGGTTAGGAGGCGCTCTAAGGAGCCAAAAAATACTCCTTTGGTTAGGAAAAACAAAATATTCCAAAATACACCAAGTATAGTTGGTCGGAGCCAAAAGCTCTAAGGAGCCAAAAAATACTCCTTTGGTTAGGAAAAACAAAATATTCCAAAATACACCAAGTATAGTTGATCGGGGTTAAAGACCCACTAACTATAGTTGGTCGACGAGGACAAATTATTGACCTTAGTTAGTCGGACACATTTTTATATTTGAAATTGAACCAAGTATGGCTGGTCGGGGATAAAAACCCATCAACTATAGTTGGTCGACAAACATTATTTATCCACCTTGGTTGGTTGGAAACAGTTTGAACAATTTATACTCATTACTTTATTATTAAGTGATTGAACAACCTTGATACTTGTAAATTTTTAAGTTGGTTGATGGACAGCACAATATTGTTATCTTTTTAACAGATACATAGATACATATGCACAAATATAAAGGTGTTTGATAAACACAAGACAATAGCAAAATTGGCAAACAGAAAATGAAAGTCTTTTCATTAAAAATCCAGAATAAATTACAAGTTATATGAATGTACTAACTGTTACATTGAAAACCTATTCTATTGGTTTCTTTCCTTTATTTTTTGAAACAGGCTCCTCGCCAGCAGGAGGATCCTCTAGACAAAGAGGAGAATTAATGAAATTAACATCCCTGAGCATTCTGACGTTCATCACAGAAGGTGTATCCAAGAGATGCTCAGGACGAGACAATTCAACCTGAGAATGAAGGCTATAATCACCAAGGTACTTTGAAATCAAGCTACGAGGAATGGAACGAGCTGGGATCCATGCCATGTCCAATTTGAAAGGTGGTACAGGCAAATCTAATAATCCTGGAGCATGATAATCCCATAAGTAATGCCCTTGCTCCAATTTTAACACACCCAGTGCGTTCAACCATCCCTTCTTGTAACCTTCATTGTTGGCATGTTCAATACGAGCATCCAGATGAACAAGAGCTTCATTATATCCTGCCATCCATAATTCCCTGGGTTGTTTATGAAATTGAAAAGTTAATCTATCCAATTGCTCGAGAAGGTTTTTGGCAAAAAGATCCTTAGTATGAAGAGCAGACTTTGTCGCATCCAGTTGATCTTCTAAAGATAAGTTTTTCTTGGACAATTCAGACAGAGCACGATCCTTAGCCTTCAGTTGGAACGCTTGAGTTTCCAGAGTAGATTGGGTGCGAGCCTCTTCAACGTTGCGACTAAAAACTCTTGATCGGCTCCGAGAAGCAACTGGAGAACTTTGCTCCTCGACAATTCTTCCTCGTCCCCAAGAACCTCTTCCTCGTCCACGAGCAGTCCCAGAAACAGCAGATCTTCTTAAATCATCCAGCTCTTGCCTTAATTTGGCATTTTCGACCTCTAAGAAAGAGAAACCCTCATCAGTAACGGGCACTAGAGCATTGGAAGATGACGCTGCAGATTCATATTGAGCCAATTTTTTCTGTAAATTATTATTTTCTTGTTCTAGGATCTCGGCAATCTGCCTGCAAGCTTCAACTTCACCTTTTAGGGTCCTTTCCCTAATATCATATCCAGCAATGATCTTCTTATGGCCTGTTTCAGAAGAGAGCTGTTGGTATCTATTTTCATAATCCTTGTGCAATGAAGCCAATGATGCATTATGTTGATTTTGAAGATCCTCTATGAAACCATGAAGTTCCTCGATCAATTCGTAGTATGCCACATTATTGGCCACAGATCTATCAAGTAAATCCTTCAGATACCGGTAAGCCTCAACTGCTTGCTCTGAGGCATCGTGACCAAGGATGTCAACAATCTCTGATACACTTAGGTCTGTATGACCAGCTTTATAATAGCCATTGCATTGTCGCATCAATTCAGTATCAGGAGCAGATATCAATTCCATTCTGGCCAAAAACTAATAAAGAAGAGGAAGCAGGAGTTAATAAATAAGAGCAGACAGAGTATCAATAATGGAGCGGAACGAAGATGTATTTTATTAGATCATCAAAAAGGTTACATTGTTCGATTACAAGTAATGAAATATAGAAATGATACCGAACAACTTCACACCATTTCCTTGTCCCCCAAGACTTTCTCGGGAGGCTGGGACGAGGAGCTCGGTTGCTCGGTGGTAACAACGGCTTGATCGGCAGGAATCTTCTCTGGAGGAGGAGGCATGGAAGAAATGTCCTCGTTGATAGAGGGTTGAGAAGCAGAGACTGGGTCACCCGTAGCCATAGAAGATTCATCTGAGACAGGCTCATCTTCTTCTTCTTCCACAATTGCTGGAGGAGGACCAGGGAGATGTTGTTGGAATAGCTCAGAATCGTCTTGGACCTTCAACTCTTGCAGAGCAGCTACCCAACCATCGTGGAAGTATTTCAACTTCCCATATTGGACTTGGGATGCCATTGCAGCAATCCCCTTATCCCATCCTTTCTCCCAACCAGCATTGAAATTTTTCTTGACTGCAACCTTTCTTCTCAACTTCTCCGAGGAGAGCTTCACATCCAATTCCTCTTTCTTGACCTTGATATCTCGCAGGGTAGATAACTCTTCCTCTGCCTTTTTCAGCTGTCCATCATATTCCTGATGTTTAACCTCTAAACCTTTTACTTTCTCCTCCAAATTCTTGGAGGTTTCGGCCATTTTCACCTTCTCAGCTTCAGCCACAGCTAATTTCTTCTCCCAAACAGCTTTTTTGTCAACATACTGTTGACGAGATTCCTTTAAAGACTGGGTCAAACCCAACAGAGCATCCTCTACACCTGACGAGGAGCTTGAAGCTTTAATAGCTTCATCCTTCTTCACAATATTATTAAAACAGTTCACCAACTGAAAGATGAGAAAAATAGCAAAGTCAATACAAAATGCAAGCTTTCAGAGAAAGAAAGAAAAACCAAAAGTATAAGAAATTTACTGAAGCAAGGTGACGAGCAGCTAAGGATGTCAGCATATCCCTAGGAATTCTTTCATCAATACCATGGACCTCAGGTACGACCGAGCTCATTGCAGAACTTGGAAGAATGATGTTTGGAACATCAGTACCACTAGCAGGTAGGGAGGAGGCAGTTTCAGCCGGAGTAACTAAGGATGATTTCCTCAATCTCTTCAACGGGCGGTCAGAAACTTCAACCAAAGAGGTCTTGGTCGGAGAGATTGTAATTACATCTACAGGAGCATTTTTCTTGCTCGAAACCATTGGGGGCTTCTCAGTAGCTTTAGAAGACCCAGCATCCACTTTTTTAGTCCCCTCTGGGGCATCAGTTTTGCTTTTCTTGGCCCCAGCAACAGAAGTAACATCATCAAAGAGAGCAGGAGGAGCTCTTTTCTTACCCATCTTTTGACTTAAAGGAAGATGAGAATCTGAAGATGAACCTTCTGGAGTTGAAGCTGGTTCAACAGGGCGAGCAGTATAAGAGGTTGTGTAACTCTTATACTGTAGCAGATATGAGGCAGACCTGATGTGTTCGTCTGCAATGTTCTTGTGCAAACCCCAGATAAGTTTCAGATGCTTGATATTAACCTCTGATTCTTTTGGAGTTCTTCTTTTGCTATCAACTGCAAATAAATACATAACGAGATATCAATCATACATTTTGTCAAACATGATGAAAGCATAATTTCTTAAATAAAATAAAATGAAAAATAAACCTATCCCATTGCCATATAGGGGGCATCTGGGACCGTTGTATACTTCATCTCCAGTTAAAGGGGCATATTGCCAATTTTTTATAACCAACCCATGTTCAAAATAATCTCTATTTGAGTCAGGGAGGTTAACTACAAGAGCCCTATTCAGAAACCTAGTTTTTAAGTAATAAATATTATCTAGAGTGGCCCACTTATAGCAGTACATAATCTCAGGGATCCCAATACGAGTCCCATGAGTTAGATTTAATTTATGCACCCCATTAATTATTCTCCATGAATTGGGGGCTATTTTTGCAGGGACAAGATCAAAATATGACAAAACTCAAGACACAATGGATTTGGTGGAAAGGAGAAACCACATTCAGCAATAAAAAGACTGGGGAACCAATGTCCCTCAGCCAGACGAAAATAATTTTGAGGTTCAGAAAGTTCCTCCAAGATTACCCAAGATGGGATGGAAAAGTCAGAGCGGAATTTTTCAAGAGATTCAATAATGTAAACCATGATGAATAAAAGAAGAAGGAAGAAAATCTTACAGGAAGGAAGGAGATCTGCTGACAACTAACGAAGGAAAAGATGAACGCACAAGAGAGAAGGAGAAAATAGAAAGCTTGAAGGCAGAAAATTAGAAAACGTAGAAGACGGTATGGTTACCTAAGAAGTTTAAATACTTTGCATTGGGAAGCGGCGAAAGAAATGATTACCAAAAAGAAACTACTGAACTTCCGGCGTCTAAAAGGACAAAAATTGCACGGAGATCGAAGCGCTTATAAAAAATTCAAAAAAAAGGGTGGAAGCTGCGAAATGAGAAGGAAATTTGAACACAATGTTCCTGAAACCCAGGAAAAGTCATTTAATATTGCCATATACCGAGAAAGAATGTTCCATACTCCTCAAAGTTCGAAGTATGAAACATTGGGGGCTTCTGTTGATACCAAAATTAATATGCTGATGTGGACGAATAATACGAGTACACGTGTCAATCTACGTGGCACAATAGCAGCGAGGAAGTTCATTTCCCGACCAACCATGATTCTTTCCGAGCAACGAGGATACACCGAGGAACTCTAGCGCACCGAGGAACTCTAGCGCACCGAGGAATTCTAGCGCACCGAGGTACTCTAGTGCTCCGAGGAACTCTTTATCAGCGAGCAACTATGGCGGTCCGAACTGCACCTCGGTCGTATCATTAATTGCCAGATAATCAACAGTTCAGATATTCATTGAATGCTTATATTCTTGACGCACACGCTGCATTAAATGTATTACCCTTTCACATGTATATCATTTAATGTATCGAACCTTTCATGTACAGCCTCAAGGCTATAAATACCTTGTATCAACCCCATTCAAGGGGACCGGAATTTCTTGAGAGAACTTGTAATCAAGAATTCTGCAAACACTCAGCAATAACATAACAGTGGACGTAGGCTTTATTCCTAGCCGAACCACTTTAAAAATCTTTGTCTTATTTATTTATCTGTGATTGAATAATTAGAGCAATCTAGTTTTTTACATCAATAGATGGGTACTGTACGTTAGGAGTGCACGATTAGACGAGAGGTGAGTATTTCATGTGAGAGCACGTCCTAACATGTATTTTGCATTCTTTGTTTTAATGTTATTAAAGCACTTGCTGTTTTTAAAATACTCTCCACTTTCGGGCTCTGACCCGTTTGCTTTCAAATCTATTTTTGTAAAAAACCTTTTAGGTGCCCAGCCACAAGGACACAATGCATAGAATTTCCATTCAGGTGGCGAGCTGTAGCTGTTTGTGGAAGTTACAGGGCCTTGCTAGTAGACGCTTCTTTTGTCTTGACTCTATTCAGTTTTCATGATTTGTAGGGCATGTCACCCATTTCTATTAGAGACATTTCATATTTCAGTTATTCAGATTGTTGGCATGTAATTAATTCAGGATATACTGTTTTATTTATTTCAGTGGTGGGATTGTTGTGAGGGGTTTTCCTCCGGACTTATTATTAATTGTTGGTTACTTTATTGAGACTTTATGGTGTATGGTTATGATATTCTTTCATAATTCTTTTATCGTAGGTTAATTAGACTTAATTTAAAATTTGACATCTTACTTTTTAAATACTAGGTGGTTAGTAATGATTAAAATATTTTCGACAGTGATGCTGTTAACTAGACCAACTTGACATTTTGTATTAATTTAATAAAGGAGTAGCTACCCGGTATTTAATTAGTCGGGGTGTCACATTATGCATGGTTACGGATATGATCAGAATAATACTGAATATGAATATGTTCATTTCGGTTTACCGAAATGGGAGGTTACTCCCTGACCCGGAATGGGGGAGATTTGTCTTTTAAAGACAAGGGGTTACTCCTCGACCAGGAATGGGGAAGAATTGTCAATTGCAGACAGGATATGTGAATCATGATTTAAATAAGTTGGTCATTCTTTATGAATGAGCGAGATAAGTATATAATTGGTCATTCTTTATGAATGAGCCAGACGGATAAGTATATAATTGGTAAATTCTTTATGAATGGGTCGGATAAGTATGCATATATCATCACGGGGATATGATTTATTGCATTTAATTTTATGCAATAGTGTAGTAGTGATGCATTTGTTGAGCTATTTTGCTCAAGGTTCCTATGTTTATGTTTTTCAGATATTGTGATATCACTGCCAAATCTAGGAGTCCGGTGGGGTTAGCAAGGGATGCATAAAACTATGAATTAGTCAAACGTAAATGGGGTAATTAAAGCCTACTTATCTTTTCAGTAAGTTTGAATAAGTATAATTTTCTTAAAATTGTGAAAGGCTTTTAGTTTTATTGATTCATTTTAATAACTTAAACAAAAAAAGGATACTCATGTTTATGGTTTGGTTAAGGTAATTATGATTTGACTCACTTTGACTTTCAAATTTAATTATAAGTAACTGGGTTGGGGTGTATCATAAATTTCCAATTGAGTCCGTTGTACGTTTATTTGACTTATTCCTGGAACAAAACACGTTTGAGTCATAGGTAGATTTTTATTGTCACGATCCCACACAGATAATGATGTATTGAAGTTTATTGAAGACGTTGCGGAAAATCTTCAAAGGTTATCATGTCGGATTTATGGTGCATATTTCGTCTTCACATCAAATTTTATTCCGAGATCACTCAGGTATGAATGCGTAATTTTAATGGGGCTCGGAATTTATTTTGAAATTGTTTAAGGATGTTTTTTTTATTAAAGAAATGTTTTAAATGTTTTTAAAAGAGTTTTAAAAGGATTACACATCATTTTATTATGCGATAAATATCGATTAGAGTTGTATAAAATGCAAACTCTACTATTTTTTGTTCAAACGACATTAACTATCGTTCAAGCGAGATTCCACTATCATTCGAACGACATGGATATCTCGTTCGAGTGACATGCTAAGTCGTTCCAACGATGCACCGCCTCAAGAAAATTATTAAAGGCGTGTTTTTCTTAGAATTTCATAAGTATGCAATCTGAAAAAACAGTTTACAACCAATACGTATTTAACTCATGTTTTCTAAGGTTTTCTTAGAGTTTCAAAGATCCGAGCTTTCATTATCATATGCAATAGTGATCTTTATTTGCACCTTGTTGGCGTTTGTTCTATACTTTGAAGAACATCGTTGGGTTTTGCAGAGAAGAAGCGAAGGAGTTTGTGTTTCGATTCCGTAGAATTTCTAAGCTACATCGATGGACACCGAGGCATTCGTGGAGGCGAATGTTGTGGATGGGTATCGTAGAAGGATTCACGTGGGTACTGTAGAGGAGTGGTTAAAGATCAGAAGAGTGTCAAGCCTCGTGAGGATCGAGTCGTTGAGTAAGACTTGTGTCTATTCCTTGTAATTCCGCATCATAGTGATTGTCTGGATTGGGTTGTCCAAGGTTTTTTTCCTTCGTGGTTTCCTCGTACATTCGGCATTTTGAGCATTCTTTTCCTTACTTTACTTACTTTAATCACTAGATTTATGTTTAGGATTAATCACGATAAAATTTGGTTAAGTTAAAATTGATTCAGAACTTGGTGCAGTTTAAAAATTGGAAAAAAGTTTTACATAAAAAGGAAGTTGGTTTTTTTTGTCATCCTTAAAACACTTCTGCAAGAAAAAGGGGCCTACAAATTGGTATCAGAGCTAGAAACATATTTTTGTGTGTATTGATCCCTTGTGTTCTTTAAGGATGAATTTTGGTGGTTTTGAAAGTTTTCGTGCTCCTCTTTTTTTAATGGCACAAATTATGCCTATTGGATAATACGAATGAGAAGGGCTTTGAAATCAATTGATGAGCGTATGTGGTTAGCGGTAGAAAAGGGTTAGACTCCACCGGTTATACAAGAGGGTGAGGTCAATACACTAAAACCCGTTGAGTCATGGACAGAAGCCGAACATAGACTTGCACTTTACAACTCTGAAGGTCTTCACGTAATTTCTTCCATGTCACACCGGAAGAGTCTAATAGAATCATGACTTGTGAAACTTCAAAAGAGGCTTTTGATACACTTTCACTTGCTCACGAGGGCACTAGCATGATTAGGTCGTCTAACCTACAAAACCTCATTATACAGTTTGAGATGATTAATATGTTAGAAAGTGAGTCATTTGCTGAGTTTTACACTAGGTTGTCCCACATTGTCAACTCGTCGTTTAACTTAGGAGAGAAGATACTCGACAACCGTGTGATAAAGAAAATTTTAAGATCTTTGTCGAGTAGGTTTGATGCAAAAGTGACCGTTTTAAACTTCTTAGGTATGCTTGAATCGACAAAACTTGAAGACATTATAAGCAACGTACAAACCTATGAACTCGATATGTTTACCTCCAAGCAAGTGCCAAAGAAAGAAAAGGGCATTGCTTTGACAACCCGAAAAGAGGAGACCAAAGTTTCAGATGACGATTCTGATTCTGATTTTGAGGATGTCGCCTTGTTGGCAAAGAAGTTCAAAAAGTTACTTAAATTGCAAAAGCAATCGAAAGATGCCAAATAAAAAGTTTAAGAAATTCAAGAACAACAAGGTAGAGTCCTCCCCTAAGGATAAGAGTGAGAAATTTAATAGGGTTGAGTCGAATACGTGTTTTGGGTGTGAGGGGTATGGTCACAAAGTTACCGAGTGTCCCAATAGACTTAATAAAGAGGGAAAGAAACCTATAGCTTATAATGCCTTCTTAAGTGATAGTGATCCGGAAGAGGGGGAGAGTTCCCCCAATGAGATAAAGTTTGTTGCTTTCTTGGCATGTCATGTGAACGACGACGATAAATCTTCCCATGAAGATTCTAATGTTCATGACACTTTTGAGGCCGTTGAATACCAAGTGAGTAAGGGTGAAGCGAGTAAGGAAGAGCACGTTGATGTGAAAGAGTTGCAGGTTGCCTTTAATGAATCGTATGCCGAGGCGGTAAAGGTGAAAAAGAAAAATTCTAAATTGCAAGCTAGGAAGAATGAGCGTACCGTAGAAATAATAATGTTTTGATTGAGGATCTTAGGGCCTGGGAGAAGACGTTTAGGGAGAAGCTAAAGTACGTTGAGAAAGAGAGAGACAATACTCGTGGTTTGAAGAAGCGTTGAAAAAGGAGGTGTTAGAGTTTGAGGAGTCTAGGCGTGTGCTTGAGTCTATGATTTGTGAGTTAAAGGAGAAGTTGAAAGACTCGAGTAAGGTTAAGTTTTACTTGGAATCTAGGTCGAAAAAGTTGGATAGCATATTAAGCACAGTCCAATTCAAAGGTGATAGGTTTGGTATAGGCTACGATGATAGATTTGTTCCCATTCCCAAAGCCAATACCAATCGTGTGAGAGAGTCCACTTGGAACGTGAGGAGAGGTCGGCATTCTGGTAATCATTCCCACCGTCTTTACACTTGCACACATTATTGTAGGAAAGGTAACCTTAGACGTTTTTTCTATGACCTTAGGAATGCTCCTAGAAAGTTAAGGAATAAAGTTGTTTCGGTTCCCAAAACCCCCATGCATAATTACACACCTACTTTGGTTAGGAAATCAAACTTAGAGGCTTTAGGACTTAAACTTCACGGTTCTCTTTTGGTTGAACTTGATTCTTCCCATGCTAAATCTAAATGATGATTGTGTTGCCATGTTTTTCATACGCTAGTCTTTGCATCATGCTTTATATTTTGCTAGTGTTATGACATGCGTATCTTTTGTATCATATTTTTTTATTTATTTGAGTCTTTTTTAAAAAAATACAAAAAGATTTTGTTTTTGAGAAAATACAAAAAGATTTTGCTTTTATTTGAGTCAAAATATGTTGAAAATCCAAAAAGATTTTCGATTTGTTTTTATTTTTGAGTTTACATGTTTGATGTGGCATATTGGTGTGCTTAGACCCCCATCCTTTCATTATCCATGTGGCTAGGACATTTGGTCATAATTATTGATGCTTAGAATGATCTTAACCATTGTATTATGGTTTCGAAGTTTATCTGGTTTTTTATTCGACTTTGTATATATGCCATCTTTGCACACATGCACGAGTTAATATGAATGTTTGACATCTAATGCATATTTGAGTTTTGTGAGGCGTTCTTATCTCAATCTTGTCAGCTATGCATAAGTAGACTTAGGTGGAGGTGTGCATGTAAGAACCATTTACCGTGAGGATTATATATTCAAAATATGATAAGTGTTCACGGGAAAGGGCTTCGAGAGTGAAAAATTGACTCGCCGTGAAAGCCACCATTTAAAAGAACCCAAAAGAAAAAAATGGAGGTAATAAAAAGACACAAATGCAAAAAATAGGGCCAATAGGATTTTCTCTGAGTTGAGAATGATAGAAACCTCAAAAGAGTTAAAAAGTAAATATATTTATGAGGGAGTTTCGTTGGAGAAAATTTAAACGGGTTTACACCACAAATTTTAACGTTGAAACATCATATCATGACGCTATTGTTTGTATAATCGTCAATATTCTGGATTTGTGTGCATATTTGATTGTTTAGTTCATTTAGCTCACAATTTAAATGTCACATATGGCTAAAATAAAGTTTGATGATTTATAGCTATCAATTAGAGCTACTTGATCATTTCGATGTGATGGAACTGTGATTCATTTGTTGTAGTTCACGCCCATACATTCCATGTTCATGTTTGAGCACATCGGTACTATGTTAGCATGTAACTCACATTGTTTTATTTTATTTGTTTTTAGTTTTGATACTGTTTTGCAATTTCTGCTCTTTTCAATTAACTTTTTCATGAAATTTTTTCAATTGACGAAACTTCATGATATTTAGAAGTGGAACTGAGTTTCTTGTTTTTCTCGTTCAAACAAGATATCGATGTCGCGCGAAGCCTTTAAGCGACAAGACTATATCATTTGAACGATAAGGTTGTGTCGTTTGAGCGATAGTCTGGAGATTTTTTTTCTCTGGTTTATGCTATTTCAGTACCCTGTTCTTGGTTGACATATGTTTTTGGTACTGCTGAATTGCTACTAGGTTTATGTTATGCAGTTCACATTGATCATATTTTACTACATTGTGTTTGTTTAGTCACACCTGTTTAGATTGATGATTCATGTCATGTGATTATTGTTTGCTAGCTATGGATTTGATATCTTTTGTTCATTATTATCTGGTTGTTTCATGATTACACTTCATTGATTATCTCATGCTACGTATGTTAATCTTTTCACCGGGTTTTATGTTCGAGACAAAAAGGGGGAGAGATATATGCGATGTAGGGGGAGATTTTGTTTGTTGAGCACATAGATTTTGCTGCATTACAAATTCATATCATATGCTTTCATGCTTATATATCGATATTAATTAGTTTGCGCAGATTGGTATCCTGATTTAGATGTTGTTTACAAATTGGTATCCATATTTTTTCACATGTTTTATATCATTTGGTCCTCCATACTTCACCGGTTATTTGTTAGCTTCATGTGTGTAGGAGGTATGCTTAAAGAGATTTGAGATTTCAAGACTACATCACATTCAGACAGTTCATGCTTGTCGGACCATTATTTACTAGTCTTGTCCTGTAATTTTTTATTTGGGGTTTTATGGGATGGGATTTAGGCGTCATACGGCTTGACGTCCCGACTTAGGCATTTCACTGTTGGTTTTGTCGCGGAATAGTTAAAAGGGGAGATTTGTAAGGACAAAATTTTCAATTGAGTCCGTTGTATGTTTATTTGACTTATTCCCGGAATAAAACATGTTTGAGTCATATGTAGATTTTTTTTGTCATGATCTCACACAGACTATGATGTATTGAAGTTTATTGAAGACGTTGTGGCAAAGCTTCAAAGTTTTATCATGTCGGTTTTATGTTGCATATTTCGTCTTCAAATCAAATTGCATTTCGAGATCATTCAGGTATGAATGCGTAATTTTAATGGGACTCGGAATTAATTTTAAAATTGTTTAAGGATGTTATTTTATTATAGAAATGTTTTTAAATATTTTTAAAAGAGTTTTAAAAGAATTACACTTCATTTTATTCTGAGATAAGGATGGATTAAAGTTGTATAAAACGCAAATCATATTGTTTCTGGTTCAAACGACATTAATTGTCGTTCAAGCGAGATTCCATTGTCATTCGAACGACATGGATATCTCGTTCATGCGATATGCTAAGTCGTTCGAACGATGCGCCGCCTCAAAAAAATTATTTAAGGGGTGTTTTCTTCAGATTTTCCTAAGTGTGCAATCTGAAAAAATAGAATACGACCAGCACGTATTCTGCACATATTTTCTAAGGTTTTCTAAGTACAAAAACATCCTTAGAGTTTCAAAGATCTGATCTTTCATTATCATATGCAATAGTGATATTTGTTTGCACCTTGTTGGAGTTCGTTCTATACTTTGAAGAACATTGTTGGGTTTTGCCAAGAACAAGCGGTGGAGTTCGTGTTCTGATTTTGTAGACTTTTCAAGCTACATCGGTGGACATCGAGGCATTCGTGGAGGCGAATGTTGTGGACAGGTATTGCGGAAGGATTCTCGTGGGCACTGTGGAGGAGTGGTCGAAGATCAGAAGAGCGTCAAGTCTCGTGGAGATCGAGTCGTTGAGTAAGACTTGTGTCTGTTCCTTATAATTCAACATCATAGTGATTGTCTGGCTTGGTCGTCCGAAATTTTCTTCCGTAGTGGTTTCCTCGTACATCCAGCATTGTGAGCATTCTTTTCCTTACTTTACTTGCTTTAATCACTAGATGTGTGTTTAGGATTTATTAAGATAAAATTTGGTTAAGTTAAAATTGGTTCACAAGTTGGTGCGGTTTAAAAATTGGAAAAAGATTTTTCGTAAAAAGGAAGTTAGCTTTTTTTGTCATCCTTAAAACACTTTCGCAAGAAAAAAGGAGCCTACAGAGATTGAGAGAGAATACAAGATACTAGAATATAAGTGCAGATTTATATAATTAATAATGTGTAAATATTGGGAGGAGGAGGTATCCATTTAGACACAAGGGTCACTTCCTCACTTATTTTATAAAATCGATGCAGAACAAGTTACACTCTCTTCTATATGTGGATATCCACTTATAATATTATTTACAACAAAATTATTTTTTTTTATAAATAATAGTTGTTAAAAAAATCTAAAATAAAAACAAACCATTGATTTTAAAAATCTAAAAAAAAACTTTTACTTTAACAAAAAAAAAGTGGGCAAATCTTGAATAGCAAAATTTTCTTCGAGTATTAAGAGAGAATTTTACCACAAAAAGATGAAAAAGCATGGCAAATGACATGATTTACGATTTTTTTTAATGACAAATTGTTCAAAAGCCATATTTGCCATATTTTTTCCATTTGTCATAGAAAATCATGTCTATCAAATGGATCATAAGCTATCTGAGGCAATTAGGGTGTGTTTGACTGACATGAAAAATAATTGTTTTGATTCATGTTTTGCACTTGTAGTACCTTGATTACAAACACTTTATATAAGAATAACATTCATTCACGTAACAAATACTCCACCTCAAACCTCATTTTTATTGAAAAATATTTCTTATTCAGTCACCAAAAAATTGATTTTCATAGAAAATATAAATAATAAGACCAAAAACTCGGATTTGTTTTGCTCATTTTTTAACTTCTCATCCAAATGAATTATTTTTCACGCATATTTTATATTTACAATCAAACACACTCTTAATATAGTTGGTGCCATATTTTTTATTTATTTATACTAAATATAGTCTGAACTTTCTGATTCCCAAGCTCTCTTGGACAATAGATATCTAGACTAATACATCACTATGATTCAGTCATTCATTGACCACTAAAAAAAAGGAACAATTTATGTCTAGTCAATGCCAGACTCACTTACACGTACTATTAAAGCCCTATAAATTTGTTCGTTTATTTAGTTGCTAAAACTTATAAATTAAACAAGAAGTTTTAAAATACTAGTTAGTTTATTATATAATTAAATTAATATTTTTATATTACGTAGGTATTGATTGTGTGCATTTGGTGTGTTGAAGAGAGGCTGAGATTACTTCAAATCGAAATCCTATTGTTTAGATTTCATGTAGTCACTAGCCAATCCTTTTTGTTTTTAAAAATAAAACAGAGCATTCCCTGCTGCGCAACACTTAAAATGGATGTATTTGACAGTTGGTATGGAGTAGAGATGGTAAATAAACGGGTAGTCTTGAATTCATCCACGAATCTTGTAATTACATCCACTTAAAAATAATTAATAAGTTAGTTCACTGAGACATCCACAAAGTGAGTGTATAAATACATGTCCCATTTTGGTAGATTAGCTTAATACAGTTCTCCTCTTGTGCGAACTAGTCCGTATTTTAAAAATGCGGACCGGACATGTGTCACCTGGTGGTGAGCCCAGAAAAGAGAGAGAGTATGCCTATAATTTAGGCGATAGTTTCTAGGGGAACCGTTATGGGACACATGTCCGGTCCGCATTCTTAAAATGCGGACTAGTTCGCATAAGAACATTATTATAACTTAATAATACCTTTAAATGGATGTATTTACAAAAAATGTGGATGAATCCAAGATCACCACCCTAAATAAACTCTTTTAACTTGATCGCACAAAGTCGGTTTTGGCTATTTTCCACATAACCATGTGTTCCTTTTGAATATTAGAACATTCATTTCCATTTGAGATTTATAATAGATTTGTGTGAGTAATTCTCAGCAGGAACGCTATGTTCTGTTTGAGAACATGCACGGACAACATTTATAACAATTTTCCATTTGCATGCAGCAATTATTCACCGCCATAACAATGTTTAGATATTCATTACGCGCTAGTAATGCTCCAAGTCCTCATCTCATGGACCGTGGATTCAAAAACATCCACCAGCCTCCCTCTCGCATTCTCATCTAACGCTCTAATGACCCAATTCAAATGACAAAAACAAAGAAAACTACCCATCTGCCAATCTGTGTTGTGAAGGGTAAGTGGGTCAATGATTTCTTATATCTTTGCTTGCTCTAAAGATCTCCACATATTATTCATAGTTATACATTTGATTACAAAGTTTAGTGAATTTTTTGTAGTTGTTCTTCTAGAGGTCAGAAAAGAAAGCACACAATCTCGACTTGTTCGGTTCTTACTCCTCCTCAAGTCAACGCACAACATTGCCACCTTCACAATTATAACCCACGAGGCATAAATGATTTCCGGCTGATAATGGGAAAAGCCCATATCTTCACGCCTCTGGACCGCATTGATTTTCTCTATGAAGCTTCAAAACTTCAAGCAATTTTCACTTTTAAATCAAAACTCTTCCGTTGGAGCATTTTAAGTTTTGGAGTAGGGTTTCGAAACTCCCGTTTGTTGAAGTCGTATGAGTGTGTGAGATAAACTTTCACAAAGGTTCAAAAAGGTTTCAACTTCCAAGTATTTTATTTCTCCCTTCCCATCTAATTGATATATTCTTTCTTTGAGTCTCGTTTTTCTTTAGGTTTCTTGGCAACCAAACTGACATTATGGTACGCCAATATTCATTCATATATTTTACGGGACGGGAAAGTACTCTTAAATCCCTCGCAAATAAATTTTAAACACTAAAGGAATTTTGATAAATTTTAAATACTTCTACGCTAGCGTAATAATAAGTGAACCTAATAACAAATTGTGCTTAAATATTTAAAAATTATCAACAAGTGACCTAAGTCTAAATTGCCCTATATTTTATTAGGAACTATAAGAAATATTTTATTTATGGTTTCATAGGTGCGTTTAGTGTACTCTAGTACCGCCAACATTTTAGACAACTCTACGTGGAGGGGATTTTAGTTTTGTTGTTTTTAATCGTTGTTTTGGTGTAGTTATATATTTCATTTATGGGTTTGGAAAATACTTGGGGTATACTGTATCATCGTGTATTCTTTGAACTTCTGATTTTGCTCACAAAGTTTAATAGTAAAAATATGGATAATATTAGGGTTACCCCCAGCTTCAAAGTGTTGTATCTTGCTTTGTCTTTACTTGTATGGATTCCGCCAAGACATAAAAGACAAAACAATGTACAACACTAACATACCGGGAGTAACAAAAAAGGGGTACCCAAAAGGGGTAGCCCTAGTATTACCCTAAAAATATAAATACTCTCTGAATAATAAACACGTGTCATCATGTGCATAACCGTACTTTCAAGTGTTCTATACTCTTATCAAAAAGAATAAAAAAAATTCTCACTCGACACTCTTTCAAGTAGGTTTCCAATTTTAGCAAAAAAAAAAAAACTCTGAGCATTCGGCAACAGTTATTAAAGAAGAATACGATACAAAAGAGTAGCAACGATCATCCAAGCTACATCCATATACATGAGTTAGGTCATCTAATAAACCCATCCTTGAGCCAATTAACTTTTTTACTAAAAACCTCATTTAATTTGAACTGCTAAGGAAAAGTTTTATTAAAAGAGAAAAAAAATAAAAAATTTAGTAAGGGAGAATAAAAGAAGAGAAGAGAAGAGAGGAGTTTAGACGCGAAAAGAAAATAATTTTCTTTCTTATTGTTCGGAAGTTTGAGAGGAAAATAAATTTTTTTAAGAGTAAAAGAATACAATTCAATAAAAAACTTTCCTTTTCTTTCTATTTCTTTTCGATTTGAAAAGAAAGTTTAGTAGAAAACGGAAGGAAAAGTTTCTAAATTTTTTTTCATTCTTTTCTCTTCTTTTAAAATCTTAAATTTTTACCAGACAAAAAAAAATCCCAAATGTGAAAAGGATGCTCTCTCTCCTATTTAAATTCCAAAACGAAAAAAAGAAAAAACAACTTCCCTTCATTTCCTTTCTTTTCCCTCGAAAATAAAACCGAAAATAAAACTCGCAAGCAAGGTCTAAATAAAAACCCAAATCTAACTAAATCAAAACTTGCATTTCTCAACCGAATAAATCCAATTTCCATTTAGATTCTAATTGGACTCCATTTCATTCCAAATTAAACCAGTTCTGTAAATACAACCCATTTAAATCTACTTATTGTCGTATAGTTCAAAGTTTTATCAGTGAAGATCCTGAAGGAGTACCTCCGCGTGGAATTCTGGAGTGCTTAATTTATGTTTCCTTTGCAGCGAAGAACAAAATACTCTTACTGCTGGGCACTCGCGCGTACTCTTGAATGAATTTTTCAACATGGTTAATCAAATACCATCTTTCTTTGTCACAAAACATCATGATATTTGGTGTCTCATACAAATCAATTCTACAAGACTTGATGGACCATCCAATATAAAAAGGCAGGTTAAAAAATTAACAGAATATATAACCTTGCATCACAATCAGAAAACAGAGTTGAAAACTGAAATAACTGACGGAAAGAATCATAACCCGCGTAAACTCTATGGAATGTAGATTATCTTAGATGCCTCAACATTGCAAGAATAAATTGAAAACAACAGGGGTAAGGATAACAACTACACTATACCTCTATAACCTCATCCTTCTGAATTGAGTCTTTGTTTCTAGTTCCTTCAATCCACCCACCATCGATGGACCCTATACTTCCATTCAACCCATCATCCAAGAAATCCCCAACACGTTTCACTTTCCCACTCGGCTCAACCGGGTACTTCCCAGAAAAACAAGCGTAACAAAAATTGGGAGAATCAGTCCCCAGCATTTTGGTCAAGCTATCAATTGGTAGAAAAGCAAGGGAATCTGATCCGATAAACTCCCTAATCTCCTCCGTACTCATCCTATTCGAAATCAGCTCATCCGAGCTCGGCGTGTCGACTCCATAATAACAAGACGCAATAATTGGGGGACTCGCAATCCTCATGTGAACCTCTTTAGCCCCTGCCTCTTTTAGCAACCTCACAATTTTAGAGGAAGTTGTTCCCCTCACAATTGAGTCATCCACAACCACAACCCTTTTCCCTTCCAGCACAGCCCGAACAGGTGAAAGCTTAAGCTTCACTCCAAAATCCCTAATCTTCTGTGAGGGCTCAATAAATGTCCTTCCAACATAGTGAGACCTTATCAACCCTTGCTGAAATGGCACCCCAGCTTTCGCAGCATACCCAAGTGCCGCAACCACACCAGAATCCGGGACAGCAATCACAACATCACAGTCGACAGGAGCTTCTGTGGCGAGTATCTCTCCGAATTTGTGGCGGGATTCGTATACGGATCTCCCGAAAACGACAGAATTCGGGAGGGCAAAGTAGATGTGTTCAAAAATGCAAGACTTGGGTTCAGGGTGTGGCATTAGGCAAAGAGATTGAACACCATCTTTATCAGCGACCAACACTTCTCCGGGGTAGACTTCTCTCTCGTATGTAGCTTCGATCAAGTCCAACGCACAGGTTTCAGAGGCGAAAACTACGGCGCCGTTGCTTCTTCTCCCCATAACTAATGGTCTGAAACCTAGCGGGTCACGAACGGCTACCACTTTATCTTCTGTTAAGAAAACCATGGAATAAGCTCCCTCGAGCTTCTCACAAGCTTCGACTATTCTCATGAAGAAGGGTCTGGCTTTGGATATAGCGATGAGATGGAGAACAACCTCTGTGTCGGAACTGGTGTTAAAAATGGAGCCGTTTTCTTCCAACATTGCTCGGAGGGATTGGTAGTTTACTAGGTTCCCATTGTGGGCAACCCCGACCGAGCCGAAACGGTAACCGGCTACAAAGGGTTGGACGTTTTTTAACATGGAGGAGCCTGCAGTGGAGTAACGGACATGGCCTATGGCTAGGTCACCAGGGAGTTTATCGAGCTTTGACTGGTTGAATACTTCAGAGACAAGTCCAACGCCGGTGACTGATTGGAGGACGTTGTCGTGAACAGCTACAATTCCTGCTCCTTCTTGGCCTCGGTGTTGGAGGGCATGGAGGGCTAAATAACAGAGACGGGAAGCTTCTGGGTCACCGTAGATTCCCACCACGCCACACTCTTCTCTGGGCTTATCGTCATCGTAGTCGTAAATAGAGGAAAGGTCATCTGGGTTGGTTTTATGTATCACTTCGGAGATTGGGTTTTTGGAAAGGAGTTTGAGAGAGGGTTTTGGGAAGGTTTTGGAGAAGAAAGAGGAGGGGGTTTTGAAGAGGGGTGAAGATTTATCTATAGGTTGTGAGAGATGGGTGAGGTTGCAGGAGGAGGTACTGGTAGTGGAAGTGGAAGTGGCGGCGGAGGCCATAAGTTTGGGGTTCGGATAACAGATATGCACACACACTACAGAGGCGGGGCGGACTATGAATAGCCAAAGTGGTCTGTTTAGGTTTGGCCCATTTTATGGTTTCGGGGGAGTTTGGGTTATGATTAAAGCAGGAGCGGTGAGAATATTGTGTCACCCCCAAATATTTGATTGGTTCTTAGTATAGGACGGTGGCGTAGACATAAAATTATTCAGTCAAGATTTTAAATACTTTTCGGCTTATTTAGTCAAAGAAGGAGTCCGGTAGGTCAGATGAATGGTGAAGTGGACATCCATATTCTTTTGAACGAGGGCAACACTTTTATTCTAATTAGATGAACCCTGTTGAAATTGAAAGAATTTCATACCTTATTATAGGAACCACACATCAAAATATAGTATAACTAAGTTTCTCCCCCCCTTAAAATCATATTTGTCATAGAATACATAAAGATGATTTGAATGTGAAGTAATATATAACACAAAATCAAATAAATATGTGAGTAAGATTTCAAAATAGTATACTAGACACATAAACACATTTGGAGCTTGGTTGGTGAAGAAATCATAATTTTTAGGGTCCAAAACTGATGGTTTGTGGATACAAATCAGAGGCGGTGTGAAATATATAGTTATGTGAAATGAATTCTTCTTTGGTTTTCTCTGTACATATTAGTCGTCGTATTGAGAAGTTTACGAAGGCTAAATTGGAGAGAGACAAGGGATGAATAAATGTCTCACTGAATGGGGAAATTATTAGGGAGACAAATAGATGTCTCACTGAATAGGAGGTAGAGAAAATAAGAGAAATACGAAAGATTAAAGATTAAAGAGATAGAGGTAGAAGGAAACCAGTGGATACGTGATTATAAGTGTATGCGTGTCAAATATTGTTGGGTTCCATAATTAGGGAGACATGTCACAAAACGGAGGGGGAGACTCTATTTTGGAATATATATATGAGTTAAAGTGAAGATCTAGTCTAATATATAATGTACATAATCAATCCGATCTAATATAATATATAAATAAAATATCTATATATTTACAATATTGCAAAACAAAGTATATTGGAGACCTTCAAGTTGTTCCACTTGGAAACATTAGCGATTGCCTAATAAATTATCTCTCCGTTACTATACATGTCACTTGAATCTGTTTAATTCTCTTCTCTCCACTAACTAAAAGATATTTACGATAATTTCTCTTTGTAATTCCAAATCATGATATCTCTCTGTCTACTCCAAATATTTGTGTGTATAATATTCCTTATTTAAGAACTTTAGTAAATTTAATGTTGTTAAATAAAAAACATATATGGTCAACGTTTGAAGTTTGTCCCATCAAACTTCTACGGTTTCTCATGATGGTTCGCAAGAGGATTCATTATTTTCCCGAATCCGATTCACACAAAAAAGGTACTTGCCTTAATATTGTTAAATTGTGTGAATATATTCAATAACGAAATTATGTAAATTATACTTGAAACAAAAAATAAAATAGTATTTTATTAATAATAATGGTTGTGCAATCACTCATAAACATAAGATTTTGTTGTAATAAAACCACGGATATAAGATTATGATCAAGGCTATTGTTTGACAGTATGTCCTTAAGGCAATTATGTTGCCGCTACGGTACTCACGGTCCTATGAAAAACAATCACACAATGTCAAAGTATTATTTCGATTAACGTTGCTTTGTGACTTAATTTTCTATGAAAACTCTTTCTTTTTAAGAGACTATTAATGGTGATAGACTCGTTGTTTTTTCAGAAAAATCAAAGTACAAAAATGCATGGACGAGCTGAATATATATAAGGGTATTGATGTCTTTTTTATTATATTTATGTTTGTTCAAAATATCCACTACAAGAAGACACAATTCTTTGAACATACTAGAGAGACATGTCCGTATAAAGGAAGATTTTTAGGCATTTAACTGTAATAAAATAATTTTTTGAAACTCCATAAATGGGTTGGTTTTAAACAATGTGGTGGCCCAAAAAATAAATCCCATTTGATTCTAAAAAAATTATTTCAGACATGACCAATTTAATAGAAAACTCGAAATGAAATTAAATACAATTTCCCCAAAAAATACGATAAGGATAAAGCCCACGATCCCCGAAGACGATCACGGGTTGGGCCAGATAGACGGGTAGTGGCGGTGTGCCCGCATGTGAAATTATGACCCAAAATCTAAATCATGCATAATGTGGGTTCTCTCCCCATCAAACATTTGGAATACCCAAGGGCATCTAATTTCTTAGGCCATATAATGAGTATATATACTACTCATTTTACTTCTAATTTTTCTATATGGGATAAACCCATTTACCCACTTTATATTAGGTAATTGGAGGTCAAATTTCCATTCACCTCTTAATTGTTTATAATATTTGAATAAGCCATGTTAATCTCCTTATGAAGAGGAACACGTTGGTATTTGGATCCGCCCTAAAAGGTGTGTGGATCTTGCTTTTATATAGTCCTAAATTTAATCCAAATCCAATCTTGAAACTTACTTTTTCCAACACTCTCTCGTTTATTATTTAACAATTATAATATTTGTATCCCTATAAATTTTCTCACGTAAATATAAGTCTTTCTCTAGTTTTCTTCCACCCTCTACGTAATGTTTTTGGGTTTTGATTTTAAACTGGGGTTTTTTAATTATTGATTATATCTGCTTTTTCTCTTTAAGGTGTTTTAAATTGGATTTTATAACCGTATTTATGTAAAATTCTTTGGGGTTTTGTTTATAGGGTTTTCATACAAAGGTGGAAGGAAAATGGGAATAAGAAGAACAATATTTTAATATATACGTGCAAATGTCATTTTTCCCTACCTTTGTTATTATCTATTGGTTAAATAATTACATATAAATTTATATTTTCTCTTAATCTTCATCTTATGACATATGGATAGATTTTAAATTACAACATTTTGCACAAGTCATATTCGATGAAATGTCGTACAAAAGAGAAAACCTGTTTGCAATTCCTTATTTTGTAATTAATGTTTATTTTGTTTAGAAATTCATTTGTTAAACTTTCTTAATATATCAAAGCAACTTATTTTAATATCGAAAACAAATAAAGATATTACCGAGCTATGTAGTTTTTTATATAAAATTCCCTCTGATGTTGATACATGGTATCCTACGGTCACGTGGTTATGGTGCAACTGAATGTTATTTATAATAACATATTATTTTTTATATCCATAATTAAATGATTTAAATTTACAAACATAATTTTAAATAATTAATATGTTTAAATGTATGTCAATGTTATTATATTATAAAGCTATAAATCGTTTGCACATCATGCAGGATACAAAACTTGTATACTCTTGACCAAGTTATGCCACATGTCTATATTAATTATTTTATTCACTCATGAACTTGAATCCATCTTCATTATTTTCCTCTCATAATTCACAATTACTATAACTCTTTTTCCGCGAATTAAATTCTCATATTAAACATATTATGGGCATGTTCATATTTCAATTTTCACACTAAATATGAAAATCGATTCACATTCTTGTTTGGCATCTCTTTGTTTTCTTTTCTTTAAAATATTTTACATTTTACATCTATAAACTCTAAACCTTGTCTCGCTCTCAATCAATTTTCCAAATTTGCAACCAACATTCATGAGCGCACACTAATATTGTCGTTATAGTTTTTTTAATACTCTGATTAGTAGTTTTGTTTCCCAATGACATTATTGTATTCCTATGTAGTTTGTATATAAACACTACACCAAAATTGTCAATCTGGCACACGTGGACAAGGGGAATCTGGCACGGTTTTAAACTGTGCCAAAATTTGGCACGGTTTCTTAAAATTCTTGCACAGTTTTAAACTGTACCAAAATCTGGCACGGTTTTAAAATGTGCCAAAATCGTTCCAAATTAAAAAAAAATACTAAAATAAAAGACTTTTCATTCATCTCACTCTCTCGCTCACTCTTCACCCAATTCCCCCTCCCGTTTTTCGCCTAATCCTTGCTTTCTCTTTGAAAGAAAAAAATGATTCAGTCCTCCCCGTCGTCATTCTCTCTACGTCGCTCGCTCTCTGCGTCGTTCATCCCTCCCCGTCGTCTTTCATACCTCTCCGGTGCAATACTGGTAAAAACGATTCACTCTCTCTGCGCTCGCTCTCTCTCTACGCCACTCGCTCTCTGCGCCGCTCTCTCTCTCTACGCCGTTCAGACCTCCCCGTTGCTGTTCATACCTCTCCGGCGCAACACTGGTAAGAACTGATAGATCAAATCGTTTTCGATTAAATGATTTCTCAGAACCAAACCAAAACTCTATAATCTGAGATGTATTTACACCAAACCAACACAATGGGTTTTGGTTTGGTTTGGGAGAATACTTAGTTTATGAAATGTAACTAACTTTGTTGTTTCATTTATACTTTGCTGAAAAGGTTGTATCCCAAACATGACAGGGCATGTATATTTAATTCAAAGCCCTAGTACACTATATGCAGTTGTTTTTAATGTCCGCAATGCCTTACAGAACGCTTGAGGTTATTAATTCAATTTTCTTTATCTGTTTCTAAGCTTTTTGAGATTGTCAAAATAAGTTACGGCCTAATGAAAGACACCAATTAACTAAAAGCTTCAAAGAAATGTGCAAGTGTGTTGGTAGTGTCTACTTTTGTCAAATGGCTTAGAGTTCAGAAGTTTGATGCCAATGAGGACTCATTTGGCAACTCAATTCCAAGGATTGGAATTGGAAGGCCTATTTCAAGTCCGTGGAATTAAAATTGGTCTTTCAATTCCATTTTTATGGTTTGGAATTCGGTTTCCAAACGGACCCTGAATTTCAAGTCTTAGTGGAAATCGTTTCCAAGATCTCTTGTGAATGTGTTTTTGTTTTGCCACATTAGCTCACACTTGCAACATCTCTTTTGACTTTTCTTGTTCTTTTTTATCTAGGCCTCCGAGGTGGTCTGTCAAATCGTTTCTAGTCAAACGATTTACACCAAATAATTTTCGGTTAAAATCTGAGATGTATTTCGTTGATATGTTGCTTCAGTGCAATTTTTAAGAAATTCGTCTCTTTCCAACGAGATATCAAATTATTAATTTATAGAGTGGGACATTGCTTTTGCTTGGATTTTTACACACGGAATTCTCTCGAATTCATTAAATTCGAGCTATGATTTTAGATTTCAATGATCCCTCTCTTGCCCTGCTTATCTTTTGGTGGGATTTGTGACTTCTGATGTGGTTTGTTTTGGTTTAATGGTGTATTTCTTCATTTAAAGGCTGATTGGGAGATGTGTGGTTGATTTTATCTTTGTTTTAGTGTTCTTGGGGGGTCGGAGGATGTGTCATTGGGGTATTGTTTGTTAAGGATTGTTTTGATGATTTTTTGAAAGATTTCTTCGAGATTATTTGTTTGGCAAGGTGAGTTGTTTATCTTTAGTTATTTTTTATTCTCATGTGATTTTTTAAGATGTGGTTTATTTTTTATTATGGGAGTTTTTTTTTATCCATTGGTGTAGAAACTTGTTCCTCTATTGGCTTGCTAATGAGACAACAAGTCTTAGTGTATTTTACTCCATGTTTGCGTCTTTGATAGTTTTTCAGATTCTCGTGAAAATGTCTCTAAAGTAATTCAAGTAGGATAACAATATTTCTAGTTCGAGCTACGTGTAAAAAAAATTATTTGATATTTGTTCCAACCTTGCATTCTTGATGAGTTCAGTATTAGATTGGGGTTTAGAATTTTCGGTCCATTTTTTTAATAAAAGGGACATGTTATCAATTTCACACACATGTGTGTATAATCATATGTGGGTACTGTAATTGTTGATGTAAAAAATTAGATCACTCTAATAATTCAATCACAGATAAATAGATGAGACAAAAGATTTTAAAGTGGTTCAGCCTTATAAGAATGGCCTATGCCCACTGTTGTTTTATTGCTGTTTGTATGGGAATTCTCGATTACAAGAAATTCCGTTCTGGATCCCAAAGTTTGGATTCAGGATCCGATCCCTTACAATGAGGATTGTACAATGTATTTATATCCCTGAGGCTGTAATGTGAAAGGGTAATACATTAAATGATATACATATGAAAGGGTAATACATTTAATGCCCTCTTTGCGTGTGCGTCTGAATGATAAACATTTAATGAATCAGTTGAACTGTTGGTTATCCAGCTATTAATGCTTTGCTCGAGATGCAGCTCGGACCGCCTGAGCTTCTCGGTGCTAATGAGTTCCTCGGAGAGGTCTTGTTCCTCGGAGCATAAGAGTTCCTCGGAGAGGTCTTGTTCCTCGGAGCATAAGAGTTCCTCGGAGCGTATGATCATCTCGGAAGTGCTTGTTGTTGCCATGTAGATAGCCACGTGTCTTCATATGGTTGATCCAAGTCAGTAGATTAAATTTGGTATCAACAGTAATATTAAAGAGTTTGATCAAGTACTGGGTGGGAATTGAATGCAGGTATTGGGGAGGTTTGGAGATCAAAAGGCCAACATAGGTTGCCAGTGATTTGTTTAGTTTTGTTTTAAAAAGGTTCAACTCAGGCCAGTTCCATCCAATCTTAATCAAGTTACTACAGGTAACTATTATTTAGTACCCATTTATTAACCTTTTAAAATGCAATGAATTATTTCTACTCAGCATTTATATTTTGTCTTTTTCATTCTATATCTCATCATTCCTTTTAAACTTTTAAAATCACTCCATGGCTTACTTTTAGAGCTTATTTAGTTAAATTGGTGGAAGGGATTGTTGGTGGTTTGGTTTTGGAATTTGTTGTTGATGTTGAGTTTATTTTAAATGTTAAAACATGTTGGATTTTACGAAAAAACAAATGAAACTATGTCAAAAATTTCTAAAATCAATAAACGTTATAAATTGATTAAAAACATACCGTTAGAGGATGAAAACCCAAACCATCCCCCAAACGACCCCGTAGGATGCACGAAAACCTCGCACGGGACCAATGTAACTTGTACGAACTGTCCGTGTAGTCCCGGGTCTCTCGATTTGAGAATACGACGTAAATTTACAAAAATTAACACTTATACTTAAAAACACGTCGTTAAAGGGTGAAAACCCAAACCAGCCCCCAAACGACCCCGTAGGAGGAACAAACACCTCGCACGGGACCAATATAACTTGTACGAACTGACCGCGTAGTCCCGGGTCTCTCGGTTTGAGAATACGACGTTAATTTGCCAAAATTAACACTTAGAGTTAAAAATATGCCTTTAAAGGGTGAAAACCCAAACCATCCCCCAATTGATCCCGTAGGAGGCACGGACACATCGCACGGGACCAATTTAACTTGTAGAAACTGACTGCGTAGTCCCGGGTCTCTCGGTTTCAGAATAGGACGATAATTTGCAAAAATCAACACTTAAGTTAAAAATATGTTGTTAATGGGTGAAAACCCAAACCAGCCCCCAAACGACCCCGTAGGAGGCACGAAAACCGCGCACGGGACCCATGTAACTTGTAGGAACTGACCGCGTAGTCCCGGGTCTCCCGGTTTGAGAGTATGACAAAAATTTTCCAAAATCACACTTAGAGTTAAAAACATGTCGTTAAAGGGTGTAAACCTAAACCAGCCCCCAAACGACCCCGTAGGAGGCACGAACACCTCGAACAGGACCCATTGAACTTGTAGGAACTAACCGAGTAGTCCTGGGTCTCCCGGTTTGAGAGTATGATGATAATTTTCATAAATCAACACTTAGACTTAAAAACATGCCGTTAAAGGGTGAAAACCCAAACCAGCCCCCAAACGACCCCGTAGGAGGCACAAACACCTCGCACGGGACCCATGTAACTTGTAGGAACAGACCGCGTAGTCCTTGATCTCTCAGTTTGAGAGTATGACGATAATTTGCAAAAATCACACTTAGAGTTAAAAACATGCCGTTAAAGGGAGAAAACCCAAACTAGCCCCCAAACGACCCCGTAGGAGGCACGAACACCTCGCACGGGACCCATGTAACTTGTAGGAACTGACCGCATAGTCTCGGGTCTCTCGATTTAAGAATACGACGTTAATTTGTCGAAATCAACACTTTGAGTTAAAAACATGCCTTTAAAGGGTGAAAACCCAAACCAACCCCTAATCGACCCTGTAGGAGGCACGAACACCTCGTACGGGACCCATGTAACTTGTTGGAATTGACCGCGTTGTCTCGGATCTCTCGGTTTGAGAGAATGATGATAATTTGCAAAAATCAACACTTAGACTGAAAAACATGCCGTTAAAGGGTGGAAACCCAAACCAGCCCCAAACGACCCCGTAGGATGCACAACACCTCGCACTGGACCCATGTAACTTGTAGGAACTGACCGCGTAGTCCTGGGTCTCTCGATTTGAGAGTATGACGATAATTTGCCAAAATTAACACTTAGACTTAAAAACATGCCGTTAAAGGATGAAAACCCAAACCATCGCCCAAACGACCCCGTAGGAGGCACGAACACCTCGCACGGGACCCATGTAACTTGTAGGAACTGATCGCGTAGTCCCGGGTCTCTCGATTTGAGAGTATGACGATAATTTGCAAAAATCAACACTTTGAGTTAAAAACATGCCGTTAAAGGGTGAAAATCCAAACCAGCCCCCAAATGACCCCGTTGAAGGCACGAAAAATTCGCACGGGACCCATGTAACTCGTAGAACTGAACGCGTAGTCCCGGATCTCCCGGTTTGAGAGTACGACGATAGTTTGGCAAAATCACACTTAGAGTTAAAAATATGCCGATAAAGGGTGAAAACCCAAACCAGCCCCCAATCGACCCCGTAGGAGGTACGAACACCTTGCACGGGACCAATGTAACTTGTAGGAACTGACCGCGTAGTCCCGGGTCTCCCGGTTTGAGAGTATGACGTTAATTTGCCAAAATCACACTTAGAGTTAAAAATATGCCGTTAAAGGGTGAAAACCCAAACTAGCCCCCAAACGACCCCGTAGGAGGCACGAACACCTCGCACGGGACCCATGTAACTTGTAGGAACTGACCGCGTCGTCTCAGGTCTCTCGATTTGAGAATACGACGTTAATTTACCAAAATCAACACTTAGAGTTAAAAACATGCCTTTAAAGGGTGAAAACCCAAACCAGCCCCCAATCGACCCCGTAGGAGGCACGAACACCTCGCACGGGACCCATGTAACTTATTGGAACTGGCCGCGTAGTCTAAGATCTCTCGGTTTGAGAGTATGACGATAATTTGCAAAAATCAACACTTAGACTTAAAAACATGCCATTAAAGGGTGAAAACCCAAACCAGCCTCCAAACGACCCCGTAGGAGGCACGAACACCTCGCACTGGACCCATGTAACTTGTAGGAACTGACCGCGTAGTCCTGGGTCTCTCGGTTTGAGAGTATAATGATAATTTGCCAAAATCAACACTTAGACTTAAAAACATGCCATTAAAGGATGAAAACCCAAACCATCCCCCAAATGACCTCGTAGGAGGCACGAACACCTCGCACGGGACCCATGTAACTTGTAAGAACTGACCGTGTAGTCCCGGGTCTCTCGATTTGAGAGTATGACGATAATTTGCAAAAATCAACACTTTGAGTTCAAAACATGCCGTTAAAGGGTGAAAACCCAAACCAGCCCCCAAACGACCCCGTCGGAGGCACGAACAACTGGCACGGGACCCATGTAACTCGTAGAACTGAATGCGTAGTCCCGGGTCTCCCGGTTTGAGAGTACGATAATAGTTTTCCAAAATCACACTTAGAGTTAAAAACATGTCGCTAAAGGGTGAAAACCCAAACCAGCCCCCAATCGACCCCGTAGGAGGCACGAACACCTCACACGGGACCAATGTAACTTGTAGGAACTGATCGCGTAGTCCCGGGTCTCCTGGTTTGAGAGTATGATGTTAATTTGCCAAAATTAACACTTAGAGTTAAAAACATTCCGTTAAAGGGTGAAAACCCGCACCAGCCCCCAAACGACCCCATAGGAGGCACGAACACATCGCACGTGCAATCATGGGGGACAAGAGCTTAGCGTAGCAAGCTCACAGTCGAGGGGTTCATAAGCTCGAGAGAGCTAAGGCTACTCCGAGTAGCCGAGCGATGAGGCGTAGCCGAGCACGGGACCCATGTAACTCGTAGAACTGACCGCGTAGTCTCGGTTCTCCCTGTTTGAGAGTATGACGATAATTTGCCAAAATCACACTTAGAGTTAAAAACATGTCGCTAAAGGGTGAAAACTTAAACCATCTCCCAAACGACCCCGTAGAAGGCACGAACACCTCGCACGGGACCAATGTAACTCGTATGAACTGACCGCGTAGTCCCGGGTCTCCCGGTTTGAGAGTATGAAGATAATTTGCAAAAATCAAACTTAGAGTTAAAAACATGTCGTTAAAGGGTGAAAACCCAAACCAGCCCCTAAACGATCTCGTAGGAGGCACGAACACTTCGCACGGGACCAATGTAACTCGTAGGAACTGACCGCGTAGTCTCGGGTCTCCCGGTTTGAGAGTATGACGATAATTTTAAAAAATCACACTTAGAGTTAAAAACATGCCGTTAAAGGGTGAAAACCCAAACCATCCCCCAAACGACCCCGTAGGAGGCACGAACACCTCGAATGGGACCAATGTAACTTGTAGGAACTGACGGCATGTTTTTATGCGATTATCCTAGTGTCGATCATTATAGGAGAATGATTATGCATGTGGAATAATACGCCATTGAGAACAAATATATATATGTAAATACATAGAATTTGAGAGAATTAAGTCTAAAGAATATAGAAAAATGGGAAAAGAGTAGAAGAATGACTCGAGTCTCGGGTTTTACCTCGAGAAGCCTACGTAGCCTATAAAGGCATCAAAGTCCATGTAGTTCGTATGTAAAATGAGGGGTGGGATTTATCCCATAAATCCAACCGAGGACTTCTCTTATGTGTGTGTGTGTGTGTGTGTGTGTGTGTGTAAAAAGGTGTTTTAGTTGTGAGAAAAGTGCGAGAATTCCCGTTTGGAATTTGTGAGCAAATCCTCTTTTTTCTTATTTTTTTGAGTTTTTATTTATATGAAAATAAGAGATGTGCAATAATACTAAATAAAAAGTATATTAGGATATGTGAGATGAGAGAATAAAAGTTCTAGGTAATAAAACAAGTTAATGCGAATTTATTGAGAATTTAAGGAGAGAGTTGGAAGAGTTGGACCTTCTTGGAGATCTTGAGCTTGATCTTGGATGTTGGAGAGCAGCCCTTGCACTTGGATGATGATGTAGGGTACTTAATTCACCAAGTTTGATGAAAAGGATGATGAAAAGCGAAGGTTGGAAAGGGATTTGGATGTGGAAATCACGCTGACTTCGAGAGGGGCTTTCTAGATTCGCTGAGAGTGAGGTATTTCAGATCCGGGATCCCATTGTAATGAAGTCAAGCCCACATTTTTATAGGACCAGGGCATTGTCAATCGGCATAGCCCTGGTCGTGCATTTAGACACACTGCCGATAGGCAGGGTCTGGGACCTGCCATTTGGTAGTCCCTTTCAGGCTCCTTCGGAAAATCGGTCGTAGAGCACAAACCATTTATCCAAATCATACACGGGGTAAACCATTGGAAAGGTAATTCAGATACCTTCGAAAGTCCTTTGGACCGCTCCCGAGTTCGGGAGTTGACGTTGGGTTAAATGTGGCTCTGAAGTGCTCATCGGTCCTTTGGACGGGGAAACTTCGGACGCAAATGGATCGTTCATCCGTATGGTAAGTCAGAATCGTGCACGGGGTGGACCTTGTAAAGGTTAGGAGATGTAATTTGACATTCCAAATAGTTTGACCCAATTTGGGGAATTGACTTTGGTCAACCGGGCCTTGGAAGCATTCGATGACCTCTCGGAATAAAATAGATCGTTCGTCCGTACCGTAAGTCAGAATCATATACGAGGCGGATCGTTGGAAAGGGGTTTCAGTGCCCTTTGAAGATTCATTCAGTCTCGATCGAGATAAAGAGTTGACTTTGATCAAACAGAGTCCGGGAGCGCCCGATGGCCTCCTGATCGGGTTTCGGGGGAAAACGGATCGTTCGTCCGCATAGTAAGTCAGAATTATGCATGGGATGGACCATTGGAAAGGGGATTGAGTTCCCTTAGAATATTCATTCAGTCTCGATCGAGCTGAAGAGTTTGACTTTTTGTTCAAATAGAGGCTGGGAGTGCTCGATGACCTCTAGGTCAGTACTCGGGGTATGACTTGGGTTTGCAATGATGAAGGGAGGTGCTAGGGACCTAAGGAGATTTTAGGGGGGGGGGGGTATTAGAATGGGGTGTCTACACTTACTTTTTGTGTAGAATAATTAGTTAACTTTTATTTATTTATTTTTGTTATATATGGTACTAACTTATTTTGTAGAATCATTGGGCTTTCACTTTCACGAGATCGCTCCATTTTGGGTAATATCGCTCTTTTCTTTTCTTTAGCTCGGTTCTTAATTCACATTGAGGACAATGTCATATTTTAGTTGGGGGTATGGTATATTCTATCCATTCATTGGTAGTTTCCATGATTCGATTATATGTTTACCAAGCATGCTTTTCTTGTATAAAATTAAAAAATATTTTCTTTCTTTTTTCTCCTTTGTTGGGCATTTTGCCTTTATTTCTGATGATAAATTTTAATAAATGACCGATCTAATTGATAATTCAATGATGTATGTTCTTGATTTGAAAAGTTATTAGACTTTAGTCCTCAATTATTGATATTATGAATAACTTCATGAATTAAACTTTAATCCCATGAACAGATGCGCTATTCTTGTTTAATTGATTTGGTTTATGATTTTTGTAACTCGGTAATATTTTATTCCATCGTTTATACTTACATCTAACGAACTTCGTTCTTTTCTTCGTTTGTGAGTGTTATACACTTCTCTTTCCTCCTTAAAAACATTACAGTCATTGGTAATATCACTATTCTTTCATTGATCGTTCATTAATTGAGTTCATATATTAAATGTGTTACTTGAGCGTGATTTTCAAAGTTTGTTTTGACTCGAGAATTACATAACTTTAGGAAAAGATCATAGGCCCTCTTTGTTATATCACACATATTGGCCTTGAACTCACCTTAAATATTTTCCCTCGTTAACCCCTTTAAGCCTTAATACAGACTTTCATTTCATAACCCCAATTCCCATAACCGACTCCACATTGGAGTCATAAACCATATATATCACCTTTCATACCTTTGTTTGGAATGATACTTGCGATTGAATGATGCTTGTGTTATGTGGTTGCAATTAAGCATGTGAGAGAGTGAGCAAAAAGAAAAAGTAAAGAAAAAGAAGAAAAAGAAAAAGAGAAGAAAGAAAACAAAAGAAAAATAAGAGAAAAATAAGAAAAGAACAGAAAGAGAAAGTTTTGTTTATGTATATAGTGTTCAATAAGCCTTGTTCACTCTCCCCATTATTATATCTAATGCTTTTTATGGATGTTATTTGTTCAATTTTGTAATTGCCCACTTTTTCCATTATCCTGAGTTTTTCATTTATGAACATCTTTGAATCCGTAAATAGTCATTTTCTTTCATAACCTTAACCCCAAACCTACATTACAACCCTATAAAGTCCTATGTTATCCTAAGGTGAATTCAATTCAAAAGTTTAAATAGTTTTAATAATCTATGAAAATACATTTCGCCTCCTTTAATGATGGTATCTTTCATTGAGATTACATGTTTTTCATTTTATATAAAGCGTTCTTCTTTAGTGACACGGGCACGACCTAGTCTCCATTTATATTCACTCTTTATGCTCACATGTCCCATGTATTACCTCCCATTTCATAGTGACTTCATTTATTAAGTTTAATATCCTGTGAGGATTGACATATATGCACACTTTAACACTTATCCAATTTATTTAAGTTTTTGTCAAACCATACTTTGAATGTGCTCACTTTTCCTCCCACTTTTAAGCTTTCAATTCTACGAAGTTCATTCTATAATGTTAATAATAAGAACTTTTGTGTGAATCCATTCACTTTGCAAATAACGTGTTTGAAATCTTTTTCGTTATTGTTGGGCTTATCTCATATTGGCTGCGCATATATTTTGAGAAAACTTTGATATTTATACGTCTCATTCGTTAAAACCCTCACGAGACAACACTCGTCCACTAGGGTAACCTAGGGATTTAACGGCTTATTCATATGCTAAATGCAATCGTGTTCCCTATGAAAGTGGCATTTAAAGTTTTATGCATATATACGTTTTGTACTGCCTTCTGTGGACTAGTTTTGTATGTTTCATCACTAGGGACTAGCAATGTCTAAGTTAGGGAGTGTGATTAGTAATGAATATTGCATTTAGTGCCCGTTATCTTTATGCATTCTATCACTTCTTTATGTTCCTTATGCCTATATTTATGCTCGTTAACCAGAAAAATTCAATTTTGGATATATATATGCTTTGCAAGTTTTAATTGAGATTTTTTAGGTATTGGAACGCTTAAGTGAGGATTGATTGCATTTTGTAGAAGTTTCATCGTCGGACTCAACTTTAGGGGCATTTTAGATATTTTACACTTGTTCTTCGACTAAGGGGATTTCACGAAAGTATAGTTAGTCGAGTTAGCTTCGCATGGCCGTGAATGGCACGTCGTTTCAAGTTCGAATGATCAAGTTATAGCCATTTCTGTAAAGGACTTTTTACGCCACATGATGGACCAAGGGCTGCTCAAAATAGAGCACCGGTTGACCGGCCTAGGACCCCGATCAACCTGTCATTCAGAAATTGGTCTACATGCAAGTCAGTGGCTCAGACCTGCTTCGTCGATCGATAGACGGTTTTGGGTCGATCGAGTGACCCTTCAGTATTTTCGGTGCAACCCCCTTTTTTTTATTTCTTTTTCCATCTTTTCATTTCTTCTTTTCTCACTTACTATAAATAACACCCATTACTTTATTTGTAGGGATATATAATTCTTTTCTTAGTTTTTAGTTTAGGGGAGCTAGGGTTTTAAGGTGGATTTTGAGTGCGCCATTTCTCCCTCCTAGGGTTTACTCATAGAGGTTGTGTAAGAATATTATTCATTATCTTCTCCATTTATCCAAGCTTCCATAGTTTTATTTATTATTTTCTTTCTTTGTAACTTAGATTTATTGCTTTATTCATTTCTTTCATTTATTATTTCCATTTATTTTCTTGCATTTAAATACATGTCATTTAATATGCTTTATAGCTAATTTAGTCTAAGTTGTGATTGATTGCACTCACCTTGGTTTCAATGGGTTACTTTGCTATGGTGATGGGTTTTATGAATTTAATTCGATTGAGTAGTTCTTGTCATTACACCTAGGAGATTTAACAATTATATCTTCTATGCTCCATATTTACGACCTTTGCGTGTGTAATTTATGGGGTATTTGTTGACGTCAAAATCATATTAGGCCTTTATGAGAATTTATGGGGTGACAGTTCTACATTTAATTGATTGTTGAAATGAGATTCAATCCTGCTAAATCCGTCTTCCCATGTAATCATTTATACGTATTAAACCGAGCTGACGGATTTTAGTCACAATCTATAGTTTTTATTCCGTTTGTTAACCGTAATTTAAATACGCGTGCCTAGACTATATTTTCTTTTTGTTATCCGTTATCTTTTACACTTTTATTACTGAAGTATTAAATCAATTAATTCTAACAACTAGTCTCTGTGGATTCGATATCCGGACTGGCCGCGGTACTCTCTTAAAATAGTGTAGTCAATAGTCTAGGTTTTTGCATAGTGGTGGGAGTCGAGCATAAAGATCGGCGTATATCTTTTTTACACTTGCGTCGCGATTCTCGCCTGTTGTCACTTAACCTTTTAAGGAGTTCATCAAGAATAACTTGTGTTTCATATGTAATAGTAATTGTGATATCACACACACTTTCACGAGTTGAACTAGGGTGTATGCTCAATTTTGATCGAAAAGTTTTTGTTGCATGTGTTTGCACTTTATCGGGTCACATTTTTTTTAGATTTTAAATTGTGTATATAAGAACCATTGAATGTGGGTAGGAATGTAAAAATGACGAGGGATACAATGAGAAATGCTACCCAAAGTGTATTGAAAGCTCCATTGGCAAGAAACTTATATTTATGTGCTATTAAGAGATAAATAAAAATAATTATCTATTAAAAATGCATACTCTTAAAGAATAATAAAGAAAAATCTAATAAGAATTTTTTTTAGGGAGTTATAAGTTGAATACCAATGGATGTGCAAATATTTTGTCTAGCGTTATCTTTTCTTGACCTAATTAACTTAATTAGCTTTTGCATATTAACTTTAAGTCTTAATTGACGTGGACCCTTTATGAACTTAACCTTTTTCAATATTGTTGATTTTTCTGTGCGTTTGACTATGGGTTGAATATTTGATTCTTGAAAAATATGAAAGCGTTAATCTATTTTTTTGGGTTTTAATATCAATCGTTTTCTTTTTTGATAGCTTGTATGGGTTAACGATTTTTTATATTTATCTCGCATTAGTGAACGTCTCGTGTTTTCATCATTATTTATTTTGTATAAAACTGGAATTTGGATGTTTAGTGCTAAATGGATATAAAGTTATATTTGATGCTATATATATATATATATATATATATATATATATATATATATATATATAATCTATGATTCATATAATCATGCATATATTTCACTTATTCCTATTATAGCACTTTTGAGTTCGCATGATCAATACATTAGTGTTGATACGCTTAAATGAGTTTTAGGAATATATTTTATTTAGCAATTAGTATCCATATTTAGTGTTTTCACTTAATTAAGATATGTTGCAATTTTGCATTTCCCTTTGTCTATTAGTGCCAAAAGCGGGAGAGATTTAGTTTAAGGATTTTAAAATTTCGAGGGAATAAAAGTAAATTCTATATGTGCATACATTGCATTTTTACTTACTCATCTCTATTATTTATTATTTTATCTCTTCTATCTTTTGTGGTTCACATGGTGTGCTACATGTCCAGCCAACAAGGACTACGAGTACATTAGGAAGCAGATCATATTTTTTAATCCTATAATGCATAGCGAGTCTCGAAGGGTTGGGGAGTGGGTAGAAATTTATGTATAAGATGATTTTTTTTTATCCCTTTTTTTTATTTTAAATCATTTTGATTTATTTATGTCGAGTTTTGGGTTTTGCCACAATATTGACTAAAGTGGATATTTGTAAAAACAAACCTCTCTTATTATCATAATTTCGAGTTGACAAAATGTAGGTTAGGCATGTTATATTGATTTATGATCTTCCACACAATCGAATTCTACTTAAACGATAAAGTGACATCAAAATGATATCATAACATTCATCGCACCAAATTACAAGTTACACAACAGGTAGAACAAGTGAAAGAATTAATTTTTACAATATAAAATTAATCTAGCCTTGGTAGAATTTTAAAACTATTTAAAAAATTAAGGAGTTTTAATAGGTTTTTTCCAAGTGTGTTTATGTACAATATTTTTAACAACATACTTTTTCTACCACTTATAAATGTCTTCAAAGTTTTTTCACCTACAAATGTTTTTTAAAACTTTTAAGATAAAAAGGCAAATCAACCAAAAGGATCCACGAGGCACTCGTGCTCAAACCGTAAGTTTTAGGACACGTGGTCACAAGGTTTCCACATGCGTGGTCACGGTAGTTGAGGTTAAGGTTAAGGACGCGATCACGGTGGTATATGTATGATTGGTTCTAATTAGTCTGTGGTTTAGGGTACTTTGGTTTGAATTAATTTATTGTTTAAACCTGCATTTTTAATGACTTATATACTTTTCTGTAAGTGTTTTCTTTTCACAAAACTCTTGAAAAATGTATCTCTAATTTTCTATAAAAATGGAATATCGTGATTTATTTTTCAAAACCTCAATTTTCGTTTATAGAGTATTTTATGGGCGATTTCAACCCAAAAAATATCCCAAGCCCATTTTTTAGTTTTTCGTGTTCTCTTTTAATGTTTTAGAATCGTTTTTTAACTTTAAATCAACATATTAATGGTGTTTTCTAAAGCATATTTTTTCACAATTTAAATCATAAATCTATGGAGATTTGACTTTGATTGCGATTAAAGCTTGTTAAGGTTGAGGATATCGGTGAGTCGATTGTCAAGGGTTAAGATCCAAGATGTATTTGTGAAATTGATGATTCAGTTTTCAAAGGTGCGGTGGAGATTCAAGCACACACATCCATTTCATTGATAAATGGATATTAAGGCCTGAGATATGTGGATGCCAAGTTAAAACTGCAGTGGAGATTGACAGAGATAGTACCATAAAGTTTGAAGGTTCAGAAGGGAAACGATTTATGGTTACGGTTAGATCTGGGTTATAAGTCATGTATGTCCTTATGTAAATGCTATAACCCCTTTTGTATTAGTAGACATGTATTAAGGGTGAGTGAGTGTGTTTTTTCCCATAAGGGTTTCCATGCTAAATGAATTTGTTCTTATTGTGTGTGATTGCTTTTATTTTTCACCATCGATAATTTCTTTCACCTCATATGTGATTTAGACTTGATTAATTAATTTGGTAAACTAAGATAAATTTTTAATCAAAATTAAAATTATTAATTATTAATTTTGAGATTAATTTAATCTATATATCCATAGGTAGAATCCTTTGTCGTGTTTTTTCATAATGCCCACCCGAGAGCTTTGATGGAGCAAAAATCATTAATGACAACTCGTAATTCCTTGAGGAATAGAAGCATGAGTCAAGATAACAACAACTAAGGAGGAAATATAAACCAAAAAGGTCGCGACTTTCAATGACGAGCGTAATGATCAGGTACCAATACTAGTGGGAGATTTAGAAGGATTAGAACCACCAGGTGTGTTCATTGATTACTTAAGGGATGTCATGAAGTCATCTTAACTTGATATATCTTCACCTCCCCCCTTTAACTAAAAAAATACAGTCTCAATTAAGACTAATAGAAAAATGTATATGTGGATTATAAATTAAGCGGCCCAAGCCAAACGACCCAAATGGTCCCGATCCGGATGAAGGCCAACCCAATAACTAAAAGGTAGAGATCGTTATACGAGATAACCGCCAAACATAAATCCCACATGCGTGGATCTCGAAGGAGATTGATACAAATCATGCAACGGTCTAATCAACAGAGCGAATAAGTCTAACACAATTCTGTCTCCTCATCCTCTACAAATGTGACCCTCACCCCAGGGAAAAAGGGACATGTAACTTCTTGATATCGAATCACAAAAAAATAATAAAAATATAGAAACACTCCATGGACGTAGGCTATTGCTGAACCACCTAAATCTTTTTATTTTGAGATTATTTTATTCGTAGTTTGGCCTAACTGCTTAGATTAATTCATTGTGATTATTTGCACTCATAATTGGCTCCGTCTGTGGGAAACGACTTTTTTTCTAAGTAAGTTAAAGGCATCAAATTAAGTAATGTCTTACCCTCATATCGCACCTCGTCCAAGCAATTAATAAGGTGGACTTTCGCCACATAGAGTCAGGTATGAGATTCACCTAAATAGGAGTCAAGGGGATGATACCGCCCACAAGATCATCACTTTTAACAGAGTAATGAGTAGTCCAGATGAACTTAAAACTTGTGGCTAGTTGATGCTTATGAATAGAAACTCCATCAGTAAGAGGAGGTGACGCACTTCCAAATATAGGAAAATACGCATCTTCAATAATGCCTAGAAAGAATGGAGTGATAGCTTTGAGGAGATAGACACAAGCTTTATGGTCGAACGCTTACCCTCCACCAAGGAATAGGCCAAGAGGGCCTTCATCACTCAGATGTAATCCCCCTTATCCAGGGTAATTTTTAGATGACGAGTTGGTGCACGAGTTTTTTGTTATCCACGGTGCCTCGAATTCTAAGCAAATCCAAGGTAATGAAGTTCTAATGGAACTCAAGAAAGTCATTGCCGTAATTGATGTCTTCTAGGTTGATCCCGCCAGAATCCCAACAAGCAAGCGCAGGAACCCAGAGGGAAAATATTATAACAAAAACATAGTCTTCATGGAAGAAAATTTTATCGGGGTGAGGAACACATTCCACGAGGCACTAGTAATCACCCTTAAGATCACATACTAGGATATGGATAAGCTACTAGTCGATTAAAGAAGATCCTCCGAAGTCATATACTTGGAGATGTTTAAAAAGACTAACCTGAAGATGAAAGACTTGAAGAAAGAGAATATCTCTCTGGTTGGCTTTGCTGGAAATATGACTATGCCATTAGGAAGGTGGTACTACTAGTTACGGCTGGGAACGTCTTCAATTTGATTGAGTTCTTGGTGGTAGACATTAATTCTCCATATCATGCCATCCTTGGGAAAGGGTGGTTGCACACCATGTAGGTTGTCCCCTTCACATACCATCAGAAACTTAAATATATCACAAATCAGGGAATAATAGAGATCATAAGTAATCAGACCATTTTTTAAAAGGGCTTCATCACTGCCATCAGGCCTACTCCAAAAAAGAAAAAAGGGAGAGGAGGTCGCTCCCAAAGTATATGAAGATGGAGCTAGACCATCTAAATAGTAACTAAACCATGGAAGATGAGGTGGGAGAAATGAGAATTGACCCCACGGATAGGGTCATAGAGAAATTGGAAGAAGTAGCCTTTGATGGAACACAATCGAGAAGGAAATTCTTGATCGACACCATATTATTCAAGCAAGAAACGGAGGATTTGATCTCCCTGTTAAAGGAGAATCAATATATATTTTCCTAAAAGATATATGGTATGTCTGGGATTAACCCTGAAGTCATGTTCCACAGGTTCATGTTGATCTCACTTATTCACCGATCACACAAAAGGATCGGCGAACTGCCCAAGAGAAAGCAAAGGCAGTAAAAACAAAAGTAGGGAAACTTCTAGAGTCAAGGTCCATCAGAGAAATTCAATTCATAAAATGGCTCTCAAACCCAGTGGTAGTAAAAAAGAGTAATGGGAACTAGAGAGTGTGAGTGGACTTTACTGATTACAATAAAGCCTGACCCAAAGATAGTTTTCATCTATCAAAGATCGATTAACTGGTCGATGCCACAACCGGTCATGAACGGATGAGTTTTATTGATGCATACTCAAGGCATCACCAAATCCCTTTATTCGGCCCCGACCATGATAAAACTTCATTCATAACCATATTGGGAATATATTGTTACAAGGTCATGTCTTTTGGCCTTAAAAATATAGGAGCCACATACCAACGATTGGTTATAAAGATGTTTAAGAAACAACAGGGGGACACGATGGAAGTGTATATTGATGATATGCTCATCAAAAGCAAACTCAAAGCCACTCATATGGGTGACTTGGTAAAGACCTTTGAGATCCCCAAGCACTACCAGATGAAGCTTAATGCGGCCAAATGGTTTTTAAAGGTTCAGTCTGAAGTGTTCCTGGGTCACTTAGTTAATAAGAGGGGTTTTGAGGCCAACCTCAACCAAATAGTGTCTATTAATAACACCCAACCTCCAAGGACAATGCGCGAGATCTAAAAATTAATAGGAATGTTGGCAACTCTCAACCGTTTCATCTCAAAGTCTTCTTAACGACTCCCACCTTTCTTTTAGCTTTTGAGAAAGAAAAAAGGCCTCAATTAGAACGAGGAATGCTTAAAGGCCCTTGAATAAATCAAATTCAATCTTAGCAAGCCTCCCTTACTGTCCATCCTAAATCCAGAAAACCCTCTTTACCTAGCGATTTCTAGTAATATAGTTAGTTCAACGTTGATATGCAATAATAAAAGGCGTCAGGCCCCTATATACTAAATCAACAAGATAATCTTAGATGCCAAGCAATGCTACCTACCACTTGAAAAATTAGCCTACTATTTAGTTATAGCGTCGCGCAAGTTGAAGCACTATTTATAGGCTTATTCAATTCTTCGAAAGGCCAATTTGTTCGGATGGATGTCTAAATGGTTAGTCAAACTTGGAAGATTAGGCATAAGTTATCAACCAAGAACGACGATTAAGGGGTAGGTGTTGACGAATTTCACTGTTGAGTTCACAGGAGAAGGAGAGCCCAATGACCAAGATATCGTCGATTAGTTGATGAGCCGAGAGATTGACCAGACTAAGAAATGGACACTTATGTTAACAACGTATAAAACTCAAAAGGGGAAGGAATAAGACTAGTGTTAATTTTACTAGAAAATGCCATGAGTAGATAAGGGGCCAAACTTAGCTTTAAAACATCCAACAATGAGGTCGAGTACGAAGCTCTCATCATTGAATTGTACAAAGCTTACTTAGTGAGGGCAGACCATATTGATATATATTATGGTTCAAAGCTAGTATCCAACCAGGTGATCGGAGACTTCAATTCTCGGGATGAATGAATTTTAATATACCGACAGGTCGCCGAAGACTTAATGTCCAAATTCAAGAAAGTCCACATTCAACAGTTCCCCTATGGGCATAATAGCCACGCTGATGCCTTAGTATTCTTAGGGTCAGTATTGGACTCTAATCTTAAGAGAACCATTGAAGTGAAATTACTCACCAACCTCATCATCACGAAGCCCATGGTCATCGAGAAGGTCCTATTTATGTAAAGAAGTCCGAGCTGGATGGATTTTATAATCACCTATCTGTAAGAGGATGTCCTTCCACTCAACAAGAACCAAGCCCATCAAATATGTGTAAAAACTGCATGATTTTATCTATCACGTGAAGGAAAACCCTGTAGTAGATCTTTCACCGGACCCTACATTCAATGCGTGGATCCAAGTGACATCGACCAAGTTCTATAAGAACTTCATGATGGAATTTGCGAAAGGCATGTCGGAGGAAGATCCTTGGCTCTTAGGGCGATTAAATAAGGGTATTGGTGGTTGTACATATAGAAGGATGCTATTGCCTATGCTAGAAAGTGAGAAAAATGCCAGATGTTATCTCCCATGCTCCATCAGTAGACCAATGTTTTGAAGTCACTAACTAGTCCGTAGCCGTTCACCCAATGGGGTTTGGATATTATAGGTCCACGCTCAACGGCTCCAGAAAATTACAAGTACCTCTTAGTCAGCACATACTACTTCATAAAGTGGATCGAAGTAAAACCATTGGAGAACATCATAACTCGCTTTGGTGTACCTTGGGAAATCATCACATATAATAGAACATAATTTGAAATTTGGTCATTTTTAAGCTTCTATGATAGCTCAAGCATCACTTCAGCTCTGTGGCTTACCCTCAAAGCAACGAAAAAGATGAGGCCTTAAACAAAATGATGATCGATGGCATAATAAAAATATTTAGAGAAGGCAAAGTGGTCTTCGATGGATGATCTTCCCCACGTCCTATGGCCATATCGTACTACTCCCAGAAGACTAAATGGGGAAATTCCCTTCGCTTTAGCGTATGGGATGGAAGATGTTATCCCTTTGGAATTTGATGTGTCGACCATGAAGACCACCACTACTAAATAATGTTTAAATGAAGAAATCATTAGGATTGAGCTCGACCAGGGTGACGAACGAAGGGAGCAGTCCTTGATAAAGTTATCCTCCTACCAATCGTAGTTGTCCAGGTAGTACAATAGGGGTATGAATCTGAGAAAATTCCAAGTCGACGATTACGTACTTAGGAAGGTGCTCGGGAGCACCAAAAACCTTCGGATGGCATGTTGGGACCAAAATGAGAAGGACTGTTCAAAGTTATCAGGGATGATTTGCAAGGTGACTACCACTTGGAAACAATGGAGGGTAGAGAGATACTAAGAGCTTGGAATGTATCCAACCTGAGAAAGCTTTATTTATTTTTTGTTTATTTTTTTCTCATAATATTAATTCCCAACTTATGTTGCTCGGATAGTTTCTTTATTCGTTTCTCGTAATTTTTACTTCCCATACGATGTTGCTCAAAATATTTCAAATTTCAACAAAGTACAAGCCCAAGTGGCTAAGTGATTTATTTAGCTTTTAACATTTTCCCAAATAGCAGGCTTAAACTTTGATTTTCTGGTTAGACATCGGCCTTTGTCACCTTAATTTGATTATACTTAATTTAAAACTCAAGGTTTAATGGCTTTTGTCATAAAAACACGAAGGCCTCAAGAATTGACCAAACAAGCAAAAGACCTACCGGGGATTCTTAAGCACTAAGTAAACCCAAATTTGGTCAGTTAAAAATCCTGAACAAGTGGATGGTCGTAAATGCAGTTGCATTTTAGGGCATTTTTAGCAAAGTTTGCTCTTGTCCTAAGGCAGTGTGATAATGCGACCTAAAACGTAAGACAAATAATATAAACGTGCTCAATATCAGGAATGGAAAAAAAATGTAAAATTACATGAGCGTACTATTATATAACACAAAATTACACGGGAGAAGAGTACATCAAAAAAATTCAAAAATATATTTGTGGAGACCAAAATAACTTGTAAAATTATCGTCCCCGACAAGTGATCACCTCAGCCACAACAACTCTTTAGAGATCGTCAGGGTTTGGCTTGAACATATCATCACTCTCATGAGAAGCCAAGTAATGCTTAGCTAGTTGAAGAGGAACGATATCAAGAGGGACCCAACTCTCCTCGCTCCCAAATGGGGGATAACGATAGGCTGAACAATCAACTTGGTACCAATACTAAAGTTGGCAATCCTTTGGGACTTTTATTGCCACCAAAGCATTCAAGCAAGCATTATAATATGCTAATTGTTTGTCTTCATCCACCTAAGAGTGGCGTCCATCCACTCCTCATTGTAACCAGCAACCCATGCCTTGTGAGGACTTCTCCTAAGAAGATATCGGAGCTTAGTGATGTCGTGAGTTTTCCCCATCTTGATTACAACATCCCTCTCTAGGTTTTCCCTGGCTTTGGCGAGATGTTTTCACAAGGATTTATTCTCATCTTGCAAGAGTTCTCCAATATTGCAAATGTCATTGACGTTATCATTCAGCTTGGCAAACAAGACAAATTGTTCTTCTTAAGCCTTGGTCATTTTTTGGAGAGCTTTCAGAGCATAAGTGAAAGCACGATGAGCTTGATCACTAGCTCTCTCACTAAGGATGGTATCTAGTTTATCATCAAAGGAAGGAATCCCAGTAGATACATTGTTATGAAATAAGAATAAATGAAAATTACTCAGCAACAAGAAGATATAAAGTTAAACATTGGGGAAATCTTTCATTAAATTAAAATGGGGAAAGCTCTTACAAATAAACAATAATAAAAGAAAATACAAGGATTCTCAAGCTAATTATTCCTAACTATCTTTGGGCTTCCTTTTCTTTCACCTTCTATTACATTTCTGGTAATTTTCACTGATCAACCCCAGAGATTCCTTGGTCAGTAATTGCCTATACCCGACAAACTTCCCCTTCTCTTAATGAGGAACCTGGATCGTGCTTGCCAAAAAGTTTTGATTTAGTTGGGACATTGGTCTTCAGCAAATCAGCGTCACAACCCTTCCTGAAATTAGACTTTCGAATGAAAACCAACGATTTTTTGGCTTTGGAGAAAACTTCCATTTATCCAGTCTCATAGCCCTACTCCTTGGCAGCAGCTAGAACACGCAATTGATTATTTTGGGCTTTCTTCAATTGGTCGTGTTTGACCAACTATTGGTCTCACTCAACCTTCAATTAGTCATGCGTGACTTTTAGCTAGTCGCATTTATCCTTCAGCTAGTCCATTGCCAACCTGGTGGATTTCTTCTCTGCCTCATATGCCTTTTGGGCAGCGGTAAGAGCCTTCGTGGAATTGTCTAAGGACTTGGTCAGGTCATTGGTGACCTTAGATGGATCGGCGCATTTTTCCAGAATGGCGATGAAGTTCTCCATAAACTGCAAAAGAAGAACGAAAATTATGTCAAGTTTAGCAATCCAGGAAAAACAAAGGAAGGAGAAAATGAGAAAATGTTGCGTTTACCAGAGATAACACCTGAGCGACAAGTGAAGAAAGCTAGTCGCGGATTATCTTCTTAACTTGCTCACTGTCAAGTGCAGACACGACCCCACTCAACAGGATAGGGATTAAAGATGCATTCTTAGCCACCAACATTACCTGGTGGCCCTTTCCAAGGTTTTAGGCATCTCCCTTTTGTGGAGGAATAATAAATACAAAAGAAGAAGTGGTCTTATCCTTCTTATTCTTCTCTCGGATGGGGGGATCTGTCACAGAAACTAGCTCATAAGGGTCCCCAAACTACTTCTTCTTGGGAACCTTGGACTTGGGGGAAGTTGTCATATCATCCTCATTAACTAAAATCATCCTCTTTTGGGGGGCCATCACCTCTTCCTCGATGGATGTGATAGTATCTACGTTTAGAGACTCGAAAGAGGAGGAAGTAGAAGATCCCCCACTCGTCGAAGGAATGGGTACAACAAGGATTGAGTTCACTGGGTGAGCAGTGAAGTTGTTAGTGGAGTTCTTGTATTCAAGCAAAAAGGATGTCTACCTTGGTTTTTCACCACCTGAGACCAATGGTATTCTTAACTTCCAGACTTTAATAAGTTCTTGCCTATTGAAATGAAAGGAAGACGACTCTTTATTCTTTAATCTAGTTGGACAAAAACACGAGAATGTTATCATTAGTAATTACATCAACAAGTAAAATAAAAAGTGAGAAGAAAAGAGATAAAATTAACCTATGTACTTTCCTCTCTCGGGCACAAAAAACCTTAGTATTGTTCACCCCCGGGAAGGGGAGGGTGTTACGAATTTATGGCTATAAATCCTTGATTCTAATATCCCTTATTGGAGTTAATAAGGTTAATAACCAAGACTTTATCAGCCTTTCTCGCCTTCAAATAGAAAATCTCATCAGTTGTGTGAGACCATGAGTAGCAGAACCTATTTTTTGGGATCTCTAAATGGTCCCCATACAGTTCGTTAATCCTATGAACACCGTTGGCAATTCACCAAATATTTGGGGAACACTGGGAAGGAACCACTTTAAAAAATTCACAGAACTATAGAAATAATTGGTCTGGGGGAAACATTATTCCCCCACCAGCCACAGATAGAGGGTGAATCCAGTTCCTATCCTCAACATAGTTGCAGTCTTTTGGAACCTTAGCGTAATCAATATCCACCCATAGGGGAATCAAAAGTATTTTCCTAAATTCTCCACGGTCCTCTCATTGATAAAATACGCCATTTTTTCAAAAGGGATACCAAGAATGAAGAAGGTACGTATAAAGAGTGACAATGTTTAAAGGAGTGAGGGAACAACAAAGCTTAGAAAAATGATGACAAAAAATAAAGCTAAGGGTGAAGAAGACTTACGGATTAAGTGATTATGTGCTCGAGCTCCCAGAGTTTGTTGTGAATAAAGTAAAGTGCAGAAATGACAATACAAAAGTTTTTATTACACTTAGGGTGAAGCCCCAAATGTCACATCATTTGGGAACGGAGCCTAAGGCTCATTAAATGCAACGGATGGTTCATTTGGAAATATTACTAGCGGACCCTTAATCAAATAGAGTAATTACGGGCGTGTCCTTTCAAGATTCAACGGTCAGAATAATGTTCGATCAGTTAATAGTTTCTTTTTGAAGAATTGTCCAAGTGGGATACAACCTCTAATGATGATCAACCACTGGGCCGACCAACCATTTAAGCTGACCATTTTTTCAAACCTCGCCCCCATCCAAGCCAAAGAGATTTGGGGGCAGTTTTGGAGTATAAATCAAGCAACCCAAGACAAACGACCCAAATGGTCTGGATGAGGATGAAGACCATCCCAATAACTAACGTGCAAAGATCGTTATAAGAGATAACCCTCAAAGATAACTCCCACATGCGTGGATCTCGGTGGAGATTATTACAAATCATACAATGGCCTAACTAACAGAGTGACCAAGTCCAAAATAATTATGTCTCCTCATCCTTCCATTCCTCCTCTATAAATGTAACCCTCACGGCCGAGAAAAGGGACCATGTAATTTCTTGATATCGAATCACAGAAAAGTAATAAAAAGAGAAACACCCTATGGATGTAGGCCATTGTTGAACCATGTAAATCCTTTTATTGTGAGATTATTTTTTATTAGTTCTGCCTTAACTGCTTATATTCATTCACTGTGATTGTTTGCACTCACAGTATTCACAACAAACAAACATAAGAAAATAAACTTCTTACTTAATTCTCTCCCTTAGGAAGATTTTCCTCAACTTGCTCAGAATCATCATTTCCCCAAACATTACCATCTTCCATATCTTCCTCTTTGTTTTATTTTTTATAATTCTCTTCATTAATAACATCGTCTCAACTCGATTAAACAACAATGAAAGATCGAGTCGCTTGTTCAAAGATTATTCTTTGAGCCATAGCCCTAACATGCCTCTCAGGCATAACCTTTTTCCTCTAAGAAAGATCCTCGTTAACCTATTCATCCACCTGATTAGATTTAATAAAAGCTTGACAACAGTTAGTTAGTTTAATCCTTCTAAGATGTAAATATTACCACTCGCCTCCTCTACTTCCCCATCTTTTTCGTTACATGTCATGACATACTCCATCATTTTCAAAGTTCCACCAACTTGGCCACCAATCTTCATATCCTTGGCAACAACCTTGGATCTAGCCTTCGTCTTAATCATAATAGGTGTTTCAAACACATCACCATCCATCCCAGTCTATTTGTTAACAACCGTCAAATACTCACAAAAATCCTTGTGGGTTAAATATCCTAAATTCTAAACTAAGTAGAGGTTTTTTTTTATATTTTTACCTAATTAGAGGTGTTGTGTTTGTCGTGTGAGTGTGTGCATGAGAGTGTGATATGTGTGTGAGTGGTAGGTAAAAAAACAAAACTAAAAAAAAAGAAAAAGATGTCAAGAGAGGAAGAGAGAGAAAGAGAGCAGAAAAAGAGGATAAGGACGAAGGAGAAAAACCAGGATGATAAATAAATAAATAAAGAAGAAAAATAGTGAGAAGGTAGAAAAATGAAAGAAAGAAAAAAGAAAGTAAATCCTAGGCCATTGTCAGCTTCCTCAAAACCCTACTCCTCCATTAGAGTTTCTTTAAAAGATATTTAATATAAGTTAACTCCTCCTTTTGTCATATAATAAATTTGTTGGAAAAATTAGACATAAAGCTGTCCATATTTTCTGCACAGATTTCTGAGCAACTTTGAGTTCAATTTTAAGTGGGACCCACACCTCGATAATAGTGGGACCATATACGAAGGCGTTCTCTAACGTAGTATATTCACATGTCCAATTTTAATAAGTTATGAATGATAAATATGTCCCCAAAGTGACTCAGAAAGCAATGAAAGTTAATGAATTGGGTATGTTTTAACTCGTCCCACATTGAAAGAGTCGTGGAAAAATGATGAGTTAATAAAAGCCAAATGATGGACTAAAGCTTGGATGCCTTGGGGTATCCCAACTATTTGAAGGGGAGATGACCTAAGCTATGCTTGGGTTGACTTTCGATCAAAGGTCCACACGCGCGCGCGCGTCCGCCTGACCGGATCGGCTCGATTCGGGATTTAAAAAACCCTTAAATTTTGGGCCAAAAATTAATTAACTTTCTGGGTTGGAATTAATTAATTACGAAAATTAATTAATAAACTGTTGATAGTTATTGCCAACAATCAACAGTTAAAAAACAAAATTAACTATCAAGCAGTTAATCCCAACAGTCAGTCACTCGGCTATATATATTCCTGTCTCCCTCCAAATTTTGACTACTGAAAAATTTCGAAATTATGCAAGATCTTTTCCCAGAAAATAATCCCTCTATTACTGCTACTGCATACATCTCATATATATTATTTCTTTGATCTGGTTGAGTATAAAACACATAATTTTGTTCGCAAAAATTAATCATAGTTGTGCTACTTAATCAATTTGAAAATCCGTTCTATCTTGGGAGGCAATTATTCATTACCTTTAGCACGTTGTGGAGGGAATAAATTTATCTTAAGGAGACTGTTCTAAACAGGGTTCAGATTATTTCTTCTCTATTATGATATTATTTCTGCAAATTCAAGTAAGTTTTATTTTCTGTAATTTTGTTTGATTTCTGTAATTATAATAATAATTCATAATTCTGTACAATTATAGATAACAAAATTTTGAGAATTATGAAATCTCTTGAATCTTAATTAATTTGTGTAAAAGTAAGAGACTTTGTATGCAAAAAAAACAAGTTATGTAGTATGCCCATATGAACATACTAATATTGATAGTTATATCATCTGTGTAGAATTTGTTATTGAGGCTATGCGAATATTCACTATTGTTTTAATTGTCAATGAGAACACTTAAATGAAAATAATATTAACAAACTTGGTGTGACAATTGAAATTTTGGCAAAGTAAAATTTAATGCTAGTTTCTTTAGGGTTGTTATATGCGAATTACTATTGGTAGTGTTGTGTGATAAAATTTAGCTAAATAAATTAAAAGTATCAATTCAACCCACTCAGGATAAAAATAAGAATCTTACTTTTATATACGTGTACATTATTTTGAGACTTTCCATGTTTATTACGTTTCCAGATCATGTCGGATGATGACTCTGTGTGTTCTCATGCAGGAGTGTGGGTAATACTATCAATTTTGCATAGATAACTACCTCTGTTACATATTATTATGAATAAAGATACATACACCTACTCTTAGTACCGATTTAGTACCGAATGTGCTTTAAATGCATGTACCAAAGTGTGGATCCCACCATCCAAAGTGTGGAGCCCACTACGATACAATATAATTAAAGCACATTCGATACTGAATTGTTACTATGAATTGGTGTGTGTAACATTACTCTATTATTATATATCCGTATTAGTGTTTTTTATGTAAAATGAACAAGAAACTACCCGCTCTACGACTCAAAGGATACCACCCTTTTCGTATCGTAGTGCTAGCAAGCTACATGTCTTGGGTCGACGTTAAAGTTGTGTATTTCATGTCAATATTATTTTGAGGGTTTTAAGTTATATCCTAGCATTTGTGACTAACCCGAATTTGTGTTCCATTCAGATACGTTCTTTCATTTGCGTAGTCGATCATCCTGTTCACGATAATTAGGTTGAGTTCAATATAAGGTTGTTGAGATCGAGGAGAAAAGAAGAAGATTAGTTATATTTCTGCATATATTTAGGCCAAGATTTCATTTATTTAATTTATAGAATTGTGAACTTTTGGTATTATGGTCCAGTTTTATTTTTTGGGCTTATTAGTACCATGTGGATGGAGTTTGTTAATAGACACGACTACATTTTTTTAATTTTTATTATGGATAATGGTTTATTATCATTATTTAATATATGTGACTGTGAGTTTGATATTTCTTATACGAACTTAGAGAGTAAGTATATGCATACCCATGCTTAAAGTTTTTTTTGGCTTTCCTCTCATGTATTTTTTACATTGTATTTAGTCCCATAACTACTCAAAACTTTCCTCAATCGCCTTGTAACCGCATCTCTTTCTCTTCGCAAAGAATGACACGTGTCATACAGTTATTACAATAGGACCAACGACTAAAAAAATAAAAACATGAGAGTGGATACAAATGAATCTTTAAAAATGGGACTAAATACCTGTAACCCGATATTTAATTATCCAATTTTGGGTAATGACAAGTCGTATTATTTGGTGCTACACATAGATTGAGCTTTTTCTTAAGCTCCATGACCACATTCTCATCATCATTGGCCTTATTGTACCACTTTGTAGTGTCACTTTTTTTAGGATCAAATACCAAAAAGTCCCTCAAACATTTTTTAATACACATTTAGTCCAAGCCTTTTATTTTGTACCAAAAAGTCCCTTATTCTCTTATCTTTAAATGTCCGCACCAACGGCATGGTAAAGCCTTTTTGGCATGGTGAAGGACTTTTGGGTACAAAATAAAAAGGCTTGGACTATACATGTATTAAAAAAAGTTCAAGGGACTATTTGGTATGTGCCCCTTTTTTTATTATGGATATTATTTTAAAGATCTGTCAACTTTTTCTAAACCTATTTCCTATTATCAACTATAAATTTAACTTTACGAGAGGTATCATCCACATCCATGGGAATAAATATCCTAATATCATGATAAAAACTCTTTTAATTTTGGTAGTCTACTCATCCAACTTATTATATTCCTTGATTTTGGCCAATTGGACACACCTATTTCACATCATAATAACAACCTCTATATTCGAAATGGAATATTATGTGTTAGGATTTAGTCAAAATAAAAAGACATCATAGTTAAGCTTTAGATAAATATGATTTCTACATTGGAAAAAAATATGAAACTATATAATCTTCGACTCTCAAAGTCGTGGGCTTCCCTATATCGTAGGTCCCTAGAGAAGGAAAGGACCTCGATATTATCATTCAAAGTCTTAAATATAATAAGGGGTAATTATTTTGAAGTCCCATTCTCTTAGTCAATGATGCAAGAGATTCTTTGACTGAGTCAATGATGTCAAAAGTCCTATTTTGCCAACTCAACACATTAAAATGACAAATACACCCTCAAAATCAGCATCACAACTTTTTACAGCGCTTAACGTCGTTTTAAAAAAACACACCAAATCTTTAAAAGTCCATAACTTCAAATCTAAAATTCATAAATTTATATATTTGGAATCTACTCGTCGAGATGAATCAAACAATACCCATATTAGATATTTTTTGACGAAAAAATCGAAACAGATAAATTTATCTGTTTCTGTAAAACCTTAATTTTTTTCGGCGAAACCTCCATTTTTTCCGGCAAAAACTCTTCTTCTCCAGCTCGGGTGATGGTGTCGCTGGCGCGGACCAACAAAAATAAAGAAATAGGCAAAGATAGAGAGAGAGAGAGAAACAAGTAGAGAGAAACACTCTGACGAGAATTTTGGCGGCCTCCGAAGAGATTTTCCGGTGGGCTATTTTCAGTGAGTCTCTGGTGGGGTGGGGTGGGGCTGGGGCTGGGAGTGGGCGTGGAGGTGGAAGTGGGACTGTTAGAGAGAGAGGGTGAGATTATGTGTTTATTTTTAGAGAGAGAGTAAGTGGGTTTAAAATGGGTACATGAGGATATATTTGTCTAAATATATGTAGTCTATAATGAAAAAAGACTCGGTGCATTAAAAAAAGTCAATGGGATTTGGTGCATCTTTGACCCAATAAATGGGACTAGCTTTGAATTATCCCATATAATAATCAAGAATTTATTGCTAAGGAAAGGACAGTTTGACTTGAATGTCTATCCTCCTCCGGCTCTAGTGCCACGGATAGTTTGTAGCTCAATGAGAAAGCTAGGGGGTATTATTTCCTAAAGTGAGAGTAGTTCCTTACTTTTTAGCTCCAGTAAATCATACAGAAGAATGTAAAAATTTTTTGAATAATAATATGATTATCAAAATCTCCCTCAAAACTTTCTTCAAATTTCATTTACTTACCGACCTATTAAGTATTGTCATGTAGGATGAGTCTCGCCAGAACACCCTAATTAATTGCTTTTGAGGGAAATTTGGGAAACTTACTTTGTACGTACATGACATTCATATTTTTTTTATGGATTGGTTTGTTTGGGGATATCCCCCAAAACACCTTTTTCTTGTTATACTAGATCGATATAATGTTTTGTGATAACTATATCTTAAAGGGGAGAAAATACATGGGCTTCGATAGTATAAACTGCCTTAAATAACCTCAGAATGTAGAGTTTCCCTTCTCAGTCACATTGGGATTATACAGTTAGGGTGGGGACAAGGACACAAACACGATATTATAAAATCTATCCTCCTGCCCATCATATAGAGGCCCCCACCCCTCTCTCTCAAAGGTACGATTTGTAATAGGTCTATTAATGGGTCATGTTCGAAATTTCGATTAGAAGTGGGTCCTAATCGGATCTATAATATTGGATCCAAATTCATATCGGATCGGATTGGATTGGGTTCAGATTCGGGTCTGGCCTGATATATACATTTATTTTTATTTTATTTCCTTCTTTATTTTTTAATTTTAGATTAACATATTTTATAATGTATTATATAGTATATGCTAAGTATAAATCAAACATATATTACTAATATATATATATATATATAATACTTACATGTTATATTCATAAAGATATATTTATAATATATAGTATACATATATATTCAAAAATAATAACGTACAAGGCGAGTTGGGTGTTCGGGTTTTGTATAGGATCCATACCTTACCCATGCAATAAACGGGTCTTCGGGTCTCGGGTCCGAAAAAATATGCTCAGACCCTATTATAAGTCGCGAGTTCGGACCTAGACCCGACCCATTGACATGCCTGGTTTGGGGTTAATTCCCATTTGCGGCCACCTAAAGAAGTGAAGCTTTTGGGATTCACTCTTGAGAAATGGTGGTGCACAAAGTTGTAGTGGATTTGATTTTATAATATATAGATTGAATAATGATATGGGTATCAAAATTCCCCCCCAAAGTGACATGGATTCCACATATTCTTTCACTTACCTATTAAGTGTTGCCTTGTGGTATGGGTCTCATCAGGACACAAAACTCTATTGCTTTTGGGAGAGGTTTTGGGGGACTTATTTGGGACTCATAGCAAGAATCATATAGATTACCAAACATGACTTGAGTGATTTTCAAGAATATAAAAGGACGCAAGTATTTATGTCGTTCAATAAGTTATCCTTGCCTATGTCGACAAGAGAAAGAAGAAAAATATGATTTAATTAGTATTTGGACTTGGGTAGCTAGAATGGTAGCTAAGATCCAAGTCTTAAGGTTACAACAAATTAGATGGATGATCTCCTCATTGTAGGGGTGGGGGTCTTATATATACAAAAATAGATTTCTAGATAGTATGGATTGCATCAAGAGATATCCCATTCGTTCCTATTGATCCTCTAACTAGTTGTTTATGTTGTTATAGCAGTTGAGTTATTTATGAAGTGGCCTCCTTGTGGTTATCATCCATAAATATTTGCTTACATACCATAAATTGAATTTGATCTCTTCAATGTCGACCAATATTGTCCTAGGTAGATTATGCATGTGTTAGTTGGTTTTCATCATCTAGTTAATTATCAAAATACTCAAAGGGGTAGAATTGGAATTATTGGTCACATGTACTTGTTTGTGGGATCAACTTATTTATTTAACTTCAATTTTCCCTAGGATAAGGTTGAGTCGATCTCAGGGATCATTTTCGACCTAATTCTATACTACTGAAGATGTGGCTTGCATGGTTGCCTTTAGGAAATGAAATGTGCCTCACGATACCATGGTGGGAATGCAATTGAGTGTATTTTGATCTTTACCCAATTTTGAGTATATTTTAGTGACACTTTCTCACGTCCCCTAGAAATTTTGGTTCTGCATAACTTTTATTCCTTAATTTTTTGATAAATTTTCAAGATTTGAACATAAAATAAAACAATTAAATTTTCTAGGTCTAGTGTTCATCTGCATTAACTATGATAATGTTCTCGTGTAGGAGAGTGGGTCATACAATCTATTTTGTAGGTATAACCCACTTTTTTATAAATTATAAATTCATATTGATGTTTGTTATGTAAAACGATAAAAAAACTACGTGCTTAACAATTCACGGGAAACTACCCTTTTGTCACGTAGTGCTATAGGGAACTACTTGTATTGCACCAACATGAAAATTTTGTATTCTATATGAATATTGTTTTGAGGGCTTTATGTCAAACCCTGATATTTATGTTGTAAGATGCGTTAATCTCGTACTAGTATTGTTTATATTGAAATAAATGTGTGTTTCATTCAGGTTCATTCTTTCATGAGCGTAGTCGACCATCCTATGGAATGTAATTGGGTGGAGTTGAATATGCGACTTATTGAGACTGGGGAGAAAAGCAAAAAACTTGTTGCATTTATTTCTGCATTTATTTAGGTTGAGACTTTATTCATTAAAATCATCAAATTGTGAACTTTTAGAATTGTGGGCCAGTTTTATTATTTAGATTTAATAGATCCACGTAGATATATTTTATTATTGGAGACATTTGAATTTTTCATTATAATATAGATGATGGTTATTTATCATTATTTAAATATGTGTGACTCCGAGTTTGATATTGATTGTATGAACTAAGAAAATAAGTCTATTCATACATTCAAACCTGGTTTATGGGTGACAGAATACTTGTTGGAAATTAGCTTCATTTATCCAATTTTATGGCGTGAAAAAGGGTGTTATAAGATGACACAAATAAATTGAGCTTTTTCTTAAGCTCTCCGTGTTAGAGTAAAATTAATATATGGGATTATATACGAAATAAATATGAATTATAGGCTATCAAATAAAGTTAGGTTAATTAAAGTAATTAATTTAAGTTTTGGAGCCTTAATCATGTATTATTAAAGTGTGGGTTTTAATGTGTAGAGACAAGCGTAATCTTTATTTTTATAATTGGTTAAAATAGAAATATACAAAATATGAAAAGACACAATTGTCTTATAAATAGGAGTCATGGTTCCCAGATCACACAACTCTCTTATTCTGATTCCCATTGTCAGAAAAAATTCAAGCATAAAATAAATGTGTTGATCAGGAAGATCATAAGACCTCAGACTCAGATATTTTACTTTCTCGTTATGGATTCAGGTACGCTTTCGCAAATTCAATATTTTTATTTATTTATAATTCAATATGAATGTTCCTGTTTGTGTGATGATTTTCACAAAATAAAAATCAATCTAACAAGTGGTATCAGAGCTATTTCATGTTCAATTGTTAAGAACATATTAGGAAGGAATTTAATTTAATTTTGAGCTAAAAATATTTTTTATGGAAAGTTCAATATTTCTGAAAATTTTTGATACAGAAATATTCTTCGTTTTATTACGATTCCAACGATATAAAATTCATGAAATTTGGACTAGTGGTTGATTTTATATGATTTTTTAAAGATTAAGCAAAAAAAAGGGGCTTGGATTTGAGGGTAGTAGAAAGTTAAGGGTTCGACTCTTGGTGTTTCATTTTTAAGCCTTTAAAATGACCTTTAAAGTCTAGAGCCTAAGGGGGGGAGCCATGACCTTTCAAGTCTGGAGCCCAAGTGGTTTTGAACCCATGACCTTTCAACCACCAGGCTAAACCAACTCTTTGGTTATGCTACTATTTTCAAATATAAAGTAGTTACAAAATATTACTTTCATGCTTGTATACCATAAAATTTTAAATTCAAATGTCGGTGTATTTATATATATATATATATTTCGAGATAAATTAATTTAAACAATACGTCACCAAAGTGACCTCTTTTGTTCAAAAAATTAATTTTTATTTCAAAGTATAAAAATATTATGTTCATGTAATTTATATGAATATTAATCAGCCCAAAGGAAGATTAATTTTTAACAAAATTGCATGTGCACCTTTAGTAATAAGCGTGTGATAATTGTTATTATTTTTTACATATGAATAATAAATCGGCCCAAAGGAAGAATTATTGTTCGATATGTTCTTATTATCAGTGTTTGATTACTACACCAAGATATCACTTACAAGTTAATATTTTTTTCAAAGAAAAAATATTAATAGAGTGTCCGATATCTTAAAATGGGGTTTGCCTTCATTTGAATTAATTTTTATTTTAAGACTTATATGAGCTAGTTTTATTTGTTTGTTATTCTCTGAATTCAGCTATCAGTTCTGCTTCTAACATTACTGTCAGTATTAATTTTATTCCCATGCTTAATGGCACAAACTTTAAGTCATGGCAAGAGATCCTCATTATAGTTCTCGGTGTCATGGATCTGGATCTTGCGTTAAGGGTTCCTTCTCCAGCACCTCTTACAGATAAAAGTTTCTTTGATGACGAAAAGGACATTGAAAGGTAGGAGAAGTAAAATTGCATGTGTTTGATGATCATAAATAAAGCCATTCCAGAAGCATTCAGGGTCACAATATCGAAAACGATAAAGACAACCAAAGAGTTCCTAGAATAAATTAAGAATAGATTTGCCAAAAATAAAAAGGCTGAAACAAGTACACTTTTGGCAAGTCTCATCTCAATGAAATATAAAGGTAATGGGAGCATTAGGGAGTACATTATGGAACTGTCCTATCTCACTTCAAAGTTAAGAGTACTTAAGCTTGATTTCTCCGAGGATTTACTTCTCTTCCCACACAATTCAGTCAATTTAAGGTGAGCTACAACTGCCAAAAGGATATTTAGTCTCTTAATGAGATTATCTCACATTGTGTGCAAGAAGAGGAAAGACTGAAGCAAGAAAAGACAGAAAGTGATCATTTGTCTAGTACTTCCAAGGATAAATGGAAGAAAGAAAGAAGGATAAAGAAGCTGCAGTGGTTCCATAACAAAAGAAACAACATAAAAAAAATGTTGATGGTTGTTTCTTTTGTGGAGTAGCGGGACATAGGAAGAAGCAATGTACCAACTTCATGTTTGGTGCGTAAAGAAAGGTACACTTCTTCATCTAGTTAATTCTGATGTTAATTTAACTTCATTACCTAAACACACTTGGTGGATAGATTCTGATGCAACCACTCACATCAATGTATCTATGCATACATTTTTGTGGGCGTGGCAAGAAGGTTGAAGTTGAATCAATTAGGATCAATTGGGATATTTAGGTTATTATTAAAGTCTGGTACTTATTAGAATTTGAATGATACATTTATTGCATCATCATTTAGATGGAATTTGGTTTCTATTTCTGTATTGGAAAAATTTAGTTATACTTGTTCTTTTGGAAATAATAAATTTAATCTTCTTCATAATTCAAATTTGGTTGGTACTGGTTCTTTCTCTTATGTGGATAACCTTTATCTGCTTGATACAGTTGCTTCATATCATCAAACCTTGCAATTAATACTACACTAAAAATAGGAATCTGGCACGGTTTAAAACCGTACTAGACCCAATCTGGCATGGTTTAAAATCGTGTCAGATTGCCCAATCTGGAACGGTTTTGGCATGCTTTTGAACCGTGTCAGATTTTAATCTAGCATGCTTTCGGCACACTTTTAAACTGTGCCAGATATTTAATTTGGCATGCTTTCGACACACTTTTAAACCGTGCCAAAATTCTTTATTCTGGCACGCTTTTGCCATAGTTTTAAAACGTGCCAGATTTTTCAATTAACAAAAGAAATATAATTTGAATTTTTTTTGAAAAATCAGCAAATTCCAAATCTAGTAGGAAAAATATTTATTATTTGCAAAAAGAACCAAGAAAATTTACAAATTATAAATTTCGCACATTGTTAATAAGCTAATGTACATACAAACTACAAAATATTACACGCCTTAATAGTTGCCTGACAACAAAAAATTGGACAAAGTTTCCTCCATTTTCTGGAAATTCTAAAACCTATTAATATAAAACCTGCGTAATGTAAAGCATGCACGACCATTAAATATAGCAATAAAATTACAAAAACCCACACGGCCGTAAAAGTTAGCAATAAAATTACAAAAGTCAGCTTGACCGTAACACATAAGAATTAGAATCCTGAATATTAATGACATTTAATAAATAATCCCCTTGTTGTAAACCAATGACTTCTTTGCGTGTTCTACGTGGATAAAAGCTAACGGTAAAATGTTATCTTGCAAAAAAATAGGATACAAAAAAAATATGATATTAGTAACCAAGTAATTAAAAAAAATCTTATTCAAGATGAAAAATTGCATATACAAGTTACAATTATTATTATATTCTCAAACCGAAAGTCTCGTGACAACGTGATTAGTTCCTACGAGTTACATTAATCTCATGCGAGGTGCTTGTGCCTCATACGGGGCCATTTGGGCTCTGGTTTGAGTTTTCACCCTCAAACGACATGTTTTTAAGCATAATCTAGGTATTTTCAAGTTATTGTCGTATTCTCAAACTGGGAGTCTCGTGATAACGCGGTCAGTTCCTACGAGTTACATTGGTATCGTGCGAGGTGTTCGTACCTCTTATGGGGCCGTTTGAGGGTTTTTTTGAGTTTTCATCATGTAACGGCATGTTTTTAGGACTAATCTAAATATTTTCAAATTATCGTCATATTGTCAAATCGGGAGTCCCGTGACTACGCGATCAGTTCCTACGAGTTACATTAGTCTCATACGAGGTGTTCATGCCTCTTACGGAGCCGTTTGGGTGCTGGTTTGGGCTTTCACTTTTTAATGACATGTTTTTAAGCCTAAGTCTAGATATTTTTAAATTACCGTCATATTTTCAAACTGTAAGTCCCATGACTACACGATCAGTTCTTACGAGTTACATTGGTCTCGTTCGAGGTGTCTGCGCCTCTTATGAGGCGATTTAGGGGTTGGTTTGAGTTTTCACCCTCTAACAACATGCTTTTAAGTTTAATCTATATATTTTCAAATTATCGTTGTATTCTCAAACCGAGAGTCCTGTGACTATGCGCTCAGTTAATACGAGTTACATTGGTCTCGTGCGAGGTGTTCGTGCCTCTTATGGGGCCATTTGGGGCCTCGCTTGAGTTTTCACCCTCTAACGGCATGGTTTTAGGTCTAATGTAGATATTTTTAAATTATCGTCGTATTCTCAAATCGAGAGTCCCGTGACCACGCAATCTATTCCTACGAGTTACATTAGTGTCGTGCGAGGTGTCCATGCCTCTTACGAAACTAGTTGGAGGTTCATTTGAGTTTTCACCCTTTAACGGCTTGTTTTTAATCCAAAGTCTAGATATTATCAAATTATCATCGTATTCCCAAACTGAGAGTCCCGTGATGATGGGGTCAGTTTCTACGAGTTATATTGGTCCATACGAGGTGTCTGTGCTTCTTACGGGGCCGTTTGGGGGCCAATTTGGATTTTCACTCTCTAATGGCATGGTTTTAAGCCTAAGTCGAAATATTTTAAAATTATCGTCTTATTCTCAAACCAAGAGTTCCATAACTACACGGTCAGTTCCTACGAGTTACATTATTCCCGTGTGAGGTGTTAGTGCCTCTTATGGGACCATTTGGGGTCTGGTTTAGGTTTTCACTAGCTAACATCATGTTTTTAAGTCTAAGTCTAGATATTTTCAAATTATCGTTGTATTCTCAAACCGGAAGTTCTGCGACTAGGAGGTCAGTTCCTACGAGTTACAGTGATCTCGTGCAAAGTGTTCGTGCGTCTTACTGGGCCTTTTGGGGATTGTTTTAGGTTTTCACCCTCTAACCACATGTTTTTAATAGAGGAGACAATTGAGTCTTTAAGGAGGGTGTTAAAGGGAACTTGTTGTCATTTAAATGTAAACGTAACTTTTATGACAATTATTATATAACATTATTTAGGATGCATTGAATTTATAGAGTAGGATGAGGACATATGATTGGATTATACAAGAAAAAATAATGATAGACATGCGTTCGACATCTATTTGTTTAAAAACTGAATAAATTTATAATAATCATGATAATAATAATAATGTAGAAAATGGATAATACATAATCAATAAACAATTAGGTTTTGTAGAAGCTTTTCTAAGATTATACGTGATTTATCATGATTCACAAGCAAAACTTGTATATATATGTATGTCAAATAAAGGGAAACAAAACTTACTATTGAAAGTTATAAGTGCCGCTAGAGCAGATAATGTAGCAATGTGTGCCATTAAAAAAAGAGGCACCACCTCTTGTTGCATGAGTTCAATTACAAGTTACCTACACATAGAGAGAGAGAGACTTCTTATTATGGGGATAAAGTTATGAGGGAAATCTTCCAACAGTTGATGAATCCAATTACAAAACCACTAAATAAGGTAGCCATGTTATGAATATAATTTCCAACCTATTGTGTCAAAGGCCCATTAACAAATAAAACAAGACATTTTTAGGGAAAAAATCAATTAAAAAGCAACTAACTATTTAAGAAGGTAATATTACAAAGCTACGGATAGGAATTTTTCCACTAAGAGTAGACTGGATAAGCAATACATCATTCCACTTGGATCACATTGTCTCCATTTTCCCATAGGTGTGAAAAAACTCATGTCTTGATTAAGTAATACTTGACCTGATCAGACATAGCTAACATAAAAATAAAACAACATATAGACCAATAGTGAGTGGGATAAAAGAAAAGCGATCGATGATGCATATAGTGAATGCGGTGGGTCTGATTCGCATGGCATCTCGTGACATGAATATTGCACAATTGCAATCGGAATCACTAGCATTTAGGTCGGTTTGGTGGTAAACATACGCTGGGATCTCATGTTTCATAGTTCTTTTTGCCGGCATCATGTCTGGTTTGACATTGGGTTTTACGTCTCTAGGTCTCGTTGATCTCGAGATTCTCCAACATAGCAGCACCTCTTCCGAAAAAAACAAGCAACTGCCATCTTTCCAGTTGTTCAGAAGCAACACCATCTTCTAGTCACTTTGCTACTACATTTCAAGTTACATTTTAATTGGGAGCATTCAGACTAACATCTTTGTTTCTTCGACTTACGTGACTGTGCACATGGTCTAGGATCCTTGAGTAGGTAATGTAAATGGATCATTTGTGGTCTTAACGATTGTTGCGTGGTCCAAAATCTGTCAATGTTGGTTGAGTTAATATTGTTGTAGCCTAAAATAGACAATCATGATTAAATTTTAAACAAAGTGTAATGAGATAGTACTTAAACTTATCGATTCTTTGAAGAATTTCATCTCTAAGTCTAGCTTCCTTGTCTTGAATTTCATGTAATTCCCCTGCTGTTTTTGGTACATGAAGATTTCGATTTCTAATTGCAGCCACAAATACCGAAACAACAGAGGATGAATCTCATAAAAAATTTGAGTTAATTAACATTTACTCTCCAGAGTATTATCTTAATTAAATTTAACACCCCTGTATTTTGGACTCTTATCACTACACCAAAATGGTCAAATTGACACCCTTCAACCGGCCAACATTGTCACGGTCATTGACCGTGACAAGACCGCGACAAAGTCTTGTCATGGTCAATGACCGTGGCAAACTTATAATGTTGTCACGGTCATTGACCGTGACATGTCCGTGACAATTCTGTCAGTAAAAAAACCTTCCCTCTTCTTTTTTTCCACCGATTTCTATTCCCTCAATTTCTCTCTTTCTCTACTATTTTGGTATGTTTTCTCTCTATTTCTCTTCCATTTATGTATATGTGTGTGTATATGTGCATGTGTGTATATATGTGTGTGTAAATGTGCGCGCGCGTGTGTGGGGGGGGGGGGGAGAGGGGGAGGGATAGGGTGAGGGGAAGGGGGAACTGTGTGTGTATATATATGTGTGTGTGTGTATATGCGTGTGTGTGTGTATATATGCGTGTGTGTATGTGTATGTGTATGTGTATGTGGTGGGCAGTGGCAGTGGGGGGGGGGGAGGGGGCAGGGCTGGGGGTGGGCAGGGGGGCTGTGTGTGTATATGTGCGTGTGTGTTTTTTTTTAATTAATTTTTTATTGATTTATTATATATTACCCCTCATATTGTAGTGCCGCTTGTAAAAGAATTAATTGATTAAATATTGATTGGCTGTTAATTTTTTTAGTAAATTAATAATTAGTGCCCCTTTTATATGTAAGTAGGATTGCACCTCATTGTAAATTAGTAAATTAATAATTGTATACTTTAATTGTTAGTTTAATTGATGAAAAGAATTAATTGAGTAGATGAATTAGAAGGAGTGCGGGATACACATTTGTTGTTGCCATTGCGGTTGGATTGTAGTGGATCGGTGTTCGGTTGGTTAATTTTAAAAGTGTCATGACCACTAGATTATTGTCCATATGGGGGTGAAATTTTTCAACTTTTTTTAAAATCACTTTGTATCACGAACAATATATATATATATAGTATGATAATTAAATGAAACATACTTGAAATTACATATAGTGCGCATAGATACTAGCCTTTTAGTTCTTAAGCGTACACATTCAATAGCCCTTAGACCCGTTCGAGAGTCATTACCCCTATAATGAGATCTCTCGAATTGTCCCGTTTAGACATTTTGAGACTGCATAATTTCTGTATAATAATATTCTTAGTGGCTTAAAGTTGTTACTTTTGGAGGAAGTTCTGCAGTTGTATCCTAATGTTCTCTGGGTACATATTAGATTGACAAGTGTGACTGTTATTTCAATTGATCAATTGAAATAACACTCACACTTACCAATCTACGTCGTGTACTTGGAGAACTACGGGGATATGCTGTCGAATTTTTATCAAATCGTAACAATGTGCATGAGCTGTTAAGTATATTACAGAAATATGCGGTCTTGAATGGGATATGACCACTCAACTATAGAGGAGATGGAAGAAATAGGAATTTCTATTATAAATTGAATTTGAATTTGAAATTTAACAATCGAATATAAATAAGACATAATTAAATGAAACGTTCTATAAATCTATGTTTTGTTTATACAAATCTAAGATCGTGACATGACCGTGACAAGTCTAATGAACTCGTCACGGTCAATGGCTGTGACAAATCCGTGACAACAAAATTTGTCACCTTCAGAATTGTTACGGTCATTGACTTTGAAAAGTTCGACTTGTCACGGTCAATAAACGTGATAATCCAACAGATTTGATATAGTGTATGTAGTGCTTTGTCACAATTTAATAACTAGATGATATGGCAATGGCGAACAAGTAGCAAAATCATGCAGTGATATTTGAATTGGCACATTTTTTTAACTGAAAAATTAAGCGTTGGGAGGTTGACAGTTTTTGAGCGATTGACATTAAGCATTGGTGAAATTATTTTTTTATTGACACTAGTAGGCATTGCAAAATTTTTATGACATATTTGGGGATTCGCTACAATAGAATTTTGAAAATAAAATTTTAATAACATTAAATAATCACAACTATTATTTCTGACTGTGACCATTCCACCACCTCCTGCTGTCCCGCCACCCAATATTTTGCAGGAATCATACCAACTTGCAGGATTTATCCATTTCTAAGGGTATAACAGCATCTTAGTTTTAATGGGAACTAATTACTAATTTTTAACATGCTTGAAAAACTGAATGTCACTTTTTATCTTGGTAGGGACTGGATTAGTACCACAGGCAATCTAAATATTAAGTTCCATTTAAATAAAATTCTAGATGAGGTTTATGTAGACAGACTTGTTAATCTATGGAATTTCAGGATACCTGTAGAATTTCGATGAACGAAAAAATTGTGATTGCATCATTACTGTAGAATACGTAATATAAGTTAGGAGCTGAGTAATAAAATTATCATTAAATAAAGGGAAGCTTTATATGTCCCGCATTGGGACCGCATCACCCTTTTTTTTTTCCTTTTTTTTTGTTTGTTTGTTATTCTTTAGTTTTTAACAATTAATATAAAAATAGTTTTTATATTAGAAAAAATAGTTTTTTTTTAATAATTTTCTTATTCTTATATTTTTAATAATTAATATAAAAATATTTTTTTATATAATAAAAAAACAGTTTTTCTATTAGTACAATTTTTTTTTTTATAAAGTAAACAGTTTTTATTAAATTTTAAAAAATATTTTCATAAATAAAAAAAAATGTTTATTGACATGATATCGCGATTGATTAGTGTCGATGGTGCGGATCCGCATTCCCGGACCCACATCATTTGTTGAATGTGGTCACCACCAGTGGCACTAATTAATCGCGATATTTTTTCAATAAAATATCGCGATTAATCAGTGCCGTTAGCGCGGACCCACATTTTCAGACCAAAATCATTTGTTGAATGTGGATTCGCACCAGCGGCACTAATTAATCGCGATATTTTATGAAAAAATATCGCGATTAATCATTGTCGCTAGCGCGGACCCACATTTTCGAACCCACATCATTTGTTGAATGTGGATCTGCGTCAGCGACACTAATTAATCGCGATATTTTTTCAATAAAATATATCGCGATTAATCAGTGCCGCTGGCGCGGAGCCGCATTCAACAAATGATTTGGGTCCGGGAATGTGGGTCCGCGCCAACGGTACTGATTAATCACCATGTCGTCGGCGCGGACCCACATTTACGAACCGAAATCATTTGTTGAATGTGGGTCCGCGCCAGCGGTACAAATTAATCGCGATATTTTTTCAATAAAATATCGCGATTAATTAGTGCCGCTGGCGCGGACTCACATTCCCGGACCAAAATCATTTGTTGAATGTGGGTCCCCACCAGCAACACTAATAAATCACGATATTTTATTGAAAAAAATATCGCGATTAATTTGTGCCGCTGGCGCGGACCCACATTCCCGGATCCAAATCATTTATTGAATGTGGGTCCGCGCCAGCGGCACAAATTAATCGCGATATTTTTTTCAATAAAATATCGCGATTAATTAGTGCCGCTGGCGTGGACTCACATTTCCGGACCAAAATCATTTGTTGAATGTGGGTCCGCGCAAGCGGCACAAATTAATCGCAATATTTTATTGAAAAAATTATTCGCGATTAATATGTGCCGCTTGCGCGGACCCACTTTTTCGGACCAAAATCATTTGTTGAATATGGGTCCGCGCCAGCGGCACTAATTAATCGCAATATTTTTTCAATAAAACATCGCGATTAATTAGTGCCGTTGACGCGAACCCACATTCAACAAATTATTTGGGTCCGGGAATGTGAGTTCGTACCAACGACACTGATTAATCGCGATATTATTTATTGAAAAAAAAAACTATTTTATAGATTTTTTTATTAATAAACATAGTTTTCTTTATTTATTAAAAAAATATTTTTTTTAATTTTAATTAAAAGTTGTTTAATTTTAATATTTTTTTTTTATATTAATAGAAAAACTGTTTTTTTTTAATATAAAGACTATTTTTTTTAATATAAAAAAACTGTATTTATATGAACAAAAGAATAAAAAACTTAAAAAAAAAAAAAAGAGGTCAAATGCGGTTTCAATGCGGGCTAAGAATCGGTACATGTAGAATCACTCTTAAATAAAATGGGTACATACAAATCTCATGATAAGGTGTAATGAAACATTGAATGCAACATAATAATATAATTTAATTTAATTACATTCACATGTCGATAGGAATGCCACAATATTCAACACATGATAATAGTGAATAAAGATGGAAATAGTCCATGTGAAATAGTAACGCTGTGTTTTTTTTCCGAACTTTTCGATTTTTCCGATTTTCGATCCGATTTTTTCCGAATTTGGAATGAAATTTTAGTTTGCCTTTTCGATTTTTCTGAAAAAAATCGGATCGGAAATCGGAAATAATTTTGAATTTCCGATTTTCCGATTTTTCCGATCCTATTTTTCCGAAACTATGCCGATCCGATTTTTCCGAATTATTTCCGATTTTTTCGGAATTATTTTCCGATTTCCGATTTTTCCGATTTCTTTTCCAATTTTTTGAAAGTTTCCCATATCCCACATCGGTTGGGAGAGGGAGAGGGCTCCAAAATATGCTTTAGTTTGTTTTTCTTAAGTAATTTTTTAATAGAAATTTTTCCAATTTTTAATCATCTTTTCGTTTCTTTTACGAAATCATTTCAAGATTTAATAATTTTTCTTATTACTATTTGGCAATCTCGATCCCTGTGGATATGATCCCGACTTACCGGATTTATTACTTGAGCGACAGGCTTGCACTTGAGCCTAGATTGTACGCACTTTTGAGACAAATATTAAGTCGCGTCAAGTTTTTGGATAAAAGGAGAGTATCCTCCTAACTTCTACACAAATGAAAAATGAGCCAAATCCTCATGTGTTTACATGTTGGGTTAAGCTATTTTCATTGTTTCTTTAAAATGAGAATTTCGAGTAATCGAAAATCCATAATTTATTTTTTTGAAATTTTGGAATTTTCGAAAATTATGGATTTTTGATATATTTTGCGAATTTCTGATTTTTTTCGATTTTTGCCGATTTTCCGATTTTTCCGAATTCGATTTTTTTTTTAATTTTCCGAAAAAATCGGATCGGAAATCGGAATAGTTATTTTATTTCCGACAAAATCGGATTTTTTTCCGAATAGGCATTTTCTGATCCGATCCGGCCGAAACACAGCGCTATGAAATAGTCACATATCCATGGGAAGTGAAACTTCTACCTTTTTCAAAATCTACTTCTTCAATGAACGTAGTGTGTGAAATCATATAAGATACTCCATACGAAAAAGAAAGAACCAGTTGAGATGAGAAAGAACATCAGAAATAGAAGAGGGGCATGAGATAGTAATGCTAAACCTATTTCAACAACGTGAAGATGACGTCTTTTAGAAAATCCATTGTGTTTGGGTGTGTGTAGTAGGGTAGTAGGATGAGATATACCACTGGTGGAAAGAAAATTATCAAGAGATATATATTCACCACTAGAGAGTTATGAAAGTATTTTTCAAGAGCTTTGCACCTTGCTCATTGAATCTGGTTTGAATAACTCTGTTGGAAAACAGCTGTAATAACAGCTGTTGGTTACAAAAGTTGAAATAGCAGGATTCTCTCTTGTCCCACATCGGTGGGTTGAAAGAAATGTGTTGTGTATATTTACAATTTTTTGGGAACAAAGGTTCAGCCCTTTGGGCATTCAAGTTTTTGTGGGTATGTGGGGCAGACCCAATGGGCCAAGTCACACACGCGCGCGCGCGCCGCCGTCCGGCCCGGCCCGTGCCCGTGTCCGGGTCCGGGTCCTGGGTCTTGGGCTTGGGCTCATTAAGAATTAATTTTTTGGACAAATAAATTAACGTTTTTGGGCTTTAAAAATTAATTTTTTAACGGTAATTAATTCCGAAAAATTAAAACGTGTTTTATTCCGTGTTGATTTATTCAACCGAGTTGCCCACTATTTCCAGATTACTCTCCACGTTGTTTACCAACGTCTCTTTTCTTTTTGCCCCATAAAAGAGCTGGTAGCCTCCGTTTTTGGAACACAGTTATCTGCTTTCAACACAGACTTTTTTCTTTACAGTTCTGAAAAATTTCCTTCTCCCAGAATACTTTTTTCCAAAATAATTAATCTCATTCGTGTACAGATTAATTATAGAATCGAGCAATTAATACAGAATGGGTGTATACAGACCGGATTGATTCTTGTGCTATCAATCCGTAATTTAATTTTGGAGGATGTTTTATCCTGGGGGTGACGGGGCTGTACACTGTCGGCACAATTGGAGGCAGAGCCACGAAACACCTTAAAGAGAGCGACCTAGTCCGCGACTCAGCCGTGTTCTTGACTGTCCAGTTCCGGTTTTCTTATATTTTTCTGCCCCAGATTTATTAGCTCCAAAATTGGGTAATTTCGTTCCTGTTTTTAATTCTGCATTTAATTATTTTAAATTGCTGCTACAACAATTTTAAGGTGTTCTATATTCTGCCATGGACGAAATTAACTCTAGTAACCTAAATAAGCCTTTCAAATATGAAGGCACTCATTTCAAACGTTGGAGCAAAAAATTGCTATTTTATTTAACTACGAAAAAAATCGCATCATGTGTTCAATTTGACAAACCCGTAGTAAATAATCCACCTACTGTTGAGGAAAGCAAAACAATTAGAACTTGGGAGGAAAATGATTTTTTGTGCAAGAACTATATTCTGAATGCTCCAAGTGACGAACTTTATGACTATTATGCTAATTATAAAACTGCGAAAGATGTTTGGGACGCACTTTTTAAAAAATATGACACGGAGGAGGCGGGTGCTAAAAAATATGCTGTCAGCCGTTATTAGAAATTTCAAATGACGGATGACAAATCTGTTGTTGCTCAAACCCATGATTTGCAAATGATTGCCCATGAAATTATTTCCGAGGGCATGGCTTTAGATGAGCAATTTCAGGTGGCTGTAATTATTGATAAATTGCCTCCACTGTTCAAAGAGTTTAAAAATATTTGAAGGCATAAGCCTAAAGAATTCTCGCTAGAGTCATTAATTACTAAATTGAGAATTGAGGAGGAATCCCGAAAACAGGACTATAAAGATGAAATTCTTGTTGTGTCTAACAACAAAAATCAGAAAAAGAACCACACTCCAGTTGTTTTAAAGGCAAACGGAAAAAATATGAAAAATCAGAAAAAGAGCCACAACCAGAATTTTAAAAATCAGACTCAGACTCAGAATAAGTATAAGAACCCTGGAAATGGACAGTCTAGCAACTCGGGACAGTTTCTCTGTTTCAAGTGTGGCAAGCCTGGCCATATGGCTCGCAAATGTCGCAATGTGCCACAAGCACAAGCGAATTTAACCGAAGAGGACCTATGTGCTATGATTTCAGAAATCAACATGGTTAGCGGTGCCGAAGGGTGGTGGTTGGATACTAGCGCTTCCCGCCATATCTGTTATGACCGTAGTCTATTTAAGACTTATTCTGAGACTGCAGATAAAAAGGTGTTGTTGGGTGATTCTCACTCCACTGAGGTTGCTGGTACTGGAAATGTGGAATTGAAGTTCACTTCGGGAAAGACTGTTATCCTCAAAGATGTTCTTCACACTCCCGAGATAAGGAAAAATTTAGTTTCGGGTTATCTTCTCAACAAAGCTGGCTTTACTCAAACTATTGGTGCTGATTTATTTACTTTGACCAAAAATGGAATTTTTGTAGGCAAGGGTTATGCCACTGATGGGATGTTTAAATTGAATGTTGATGCAATGAATAAAATTTCTCCTTCTGCTTATATTGCTTGTTCATTTAATATTTGGCATGCTAGGCTTTGTCATGTTAATAAACGACTTGTTAAAAATATGAGCACTTTAGGATTAATTCCCGAATTATCATTAAATGATTTTGAAAAATGTGAATGGTGTAGTCAAGCAAAAATCACTAAGACACCACATAAATCTATTTTTAGAGAATCTGAACCACTTGATTTAATTCATTCAGATATTTGTGAATTGGATGGTGTCACAACTAGAAATGGCAAACGTTATTTTATTACTTTTATTGATGATTGTTCCGATTATTCATTTGTGTATTTAATGAAAAATAAAAGTGAAGCGTTTGACATGTTTAAAATTTTCCTTAATGAAATTGAAAACCAATTTAATCGGAAAATAAAAAGGTTACGTAGTGATAGAGGCACCAAATATGATTCCGGACCATTTATTGAATTTTATAAAACCCACGATATTATTCACGAAAAAACTGCCCCTTATTCGCCCGAAATGAACGGTAAAGCCGAAAGAAAAAATAGGACATTAACTGAATTAGTAGTGGCTATTTTATTAAATTCCGGGGCTGCCTCACATTGGTGGGGTGAAATTATTTTGACTGTGTGTCACGTGCTTAATAGAATTCCTAAGACTAAAATGAAAATATCTCCTTATGAAATTTTGAAAAATATTAAGCCTAACGTGTCATACTTTAGAACGTGGGGGTGCTTAGCCTATGTACGTATACCCGACCCTAAAAGGTCTAAATTGGCGAGTAGAGCATATGAGTGCGTTTTTATAGGCTATGCTATTAATAGCAAAGCATACCAATTTTATGACTTGAAAAATCAAGTAATTATTGAATCAAATGACGCCGATTTTTATGAAGATAAATTTCCTTTTAAATTGAGGAATAGTGGGGGCGAGTCATCCACTAATATTTCTTTAAATAAAAATAAAGAAAATAATGAATCCATTTTAGAAATTCGAAAAAGTAAAAGGGCTCGTGTGGAAAAAGATTTTGGTCCCGACTTTTATGCTTACACTTTAGAGGAGGATCCTAACACTATTCAAGAAGCTTTATCTTCTTTAGATGCCGATTTATGGCAAGAGGCTATTAATGATGAAATGGATTCTTTGGAAACAAATAAAACTTGGCATTTAGTGGACCTTCCTCCTGGATGTAAAACAATTGGGTGTAAATGGATTCTTAAAAAGAAATTAAAACCTGATGGCACTGTTGAAAAATATAAGGCATGTCTTGTTGCTAAAGGTTTTAGACAAAGAGAAAATGTAGACTTTTTTGACACATTTTCACCCGTGACTAAAATAACGTCTATACGTGTACTATTTGCTATAGCTGCCTTAAATGATTTAATTGTACACCAAATGGATGTTAAAACTGCATTTTTAAATGGAGAATTAGAAGAAGAGATTTATATGGATCAACCTGAAGGTTTTATTGTACACGGTCAAGAAAATAAAGTGTGTAAATTAGATAAATCTCTTTATGGACTCAAACAGGCACCTAAACAATGGCATGATAAATTTGATAGCTTAGTCATCTCCAATGGGTTTAAAATTAATGAAAGTGACAAATGCATTTATTATAAATATGTTGAGAACATTTGCACTATCATATGTCTTTATGTTGATGACTTGCTTATATTTGGTTCCAATATTCATGCCGTAGAAAATGTTAAATCATTATTATGTGCCAACTTTGATATGAAGGATTTGGGTGAAGCTAGTGTAATATTAGGAATTAATATTACTAGGTCAGAAAAAGGACTTTCTTTGGATCAATCTCATTACATTGAGAAAGTTCTAAAGAAATATAATTACTTTGACTGTAAACCTGCTAGTACTCCATTTGACCCTAGTGTAAAGTTATTTAAGAACACTGGCGACAGTGTAAACCAAAATGCTTATGCAGGCATTATTGGTAGCTTACGTTATGCTACAGATTGCACTAGACCTGACATAGCTTATGCTGTGGGAGTACTATGTAGATTTACTAGTAGACCTAGTATGGAGCATTGGCATGCTATTGAGAGGGTCATGCGGTACCTTAAAAGGACGATGAACCTCGGATTACACTATAATATGCATCCCGCTGTCCTTGAAGGATTTAGTGATGCAGATTGGAACACCCTATCTGATGATTCTAAGGCTACTAGTGGATATATATTTAGCATCGCTGGTGGTGCAGTTTCTTGGAAATCTAAGAAACAAACTATTTTGGCTTAATCCACTATGGAGTCTGAGATGATAGCGCTAGCTGCTGCTAGTGAAGAGGCAGGTTGATTAAGAAACCTCCTGTCAGATATCCCATTATGGGAAAGACCGATTCCAGCCGTTTTGATTCATTGTGATAGTACTGCGGCTATTGCAAAAGTTGAGAACCGTTATTATAACGGTAAGAAACGACAAATACGTCGTAAGCACAGTACTGTTAGAGAATTTATCTCTACGGGTGCTGTGAGGGTGGATCATATACGGTCTGAACAGAACTTAGCTGATCCTTTGACGAAAGGACTAGCTAGGGAGAAGGTGTGGAACACCACGAAAGGGATGGGACTAAAGCCCTTGGATAAATGAGTCATTTGTGATGGTAACCCAACATATAGACTGGAGATCCCAAGAAATATGTTCAAAGGGTAATAACAAGTCACAAGTGATATGGGTTGAATCATGAGATTTTTAATTAAGATAGAACGGGGTTTTACTCCGAGTCCATCCCTATGGAGCATGATATCCTGAAGCGAGTTGAGGATGAGTTATTATAACTCTTAATGAGATCTATAGCTCTATTTTTAGTGGGGTACTTAGCTACAGGAGTATTCTTGATAGACTCACCTATGTGAATGTGGAAGTGTGGCCACTTCCTATGGATATTTTGGGCAAATTCCTAAAGCGTTCACTATACTGGGATAGAAGCACATGGCCGTAACGTGCTAGCTATTAGACTTACACCCAAGTAGGGTTGTGTGTGGGATGTTGTCAGAGATAGAGTTCAAAACTACGGTTACTCTAGTATATTCTGAATCATCTTTACTACGTAAAGGTTCAAGTCGAAAGACACCTTTGCTTATGCACAATTCTATGAATTACTGCTCGATAAAAATATTTTCAAATTTTGCAAGTGGGGGATTGTTGGAAAACAGCTGTAATAACAACTGTTGGTTACAAAAGTTGAAATAGCAGGATTCTCTCTTGTCCCACATCGGTGGGTTGAAAGAAATGTGTTGTGTATATTTACAATTTTTTGGGAACAAAGGTTCAGCCCTTTGGGCATTCAAGTTTTTGTGGGTATGTGGGGCAGACCCAATGGGCCAAGTCACACACGCGCGCGCGCGCCGCCGCCGTCCGTTCGGCCCGGCCCGTGCCCGTGTCCGGGTCCTGGGTCTTGGGCTTGGGCTCATTAAGAATTAATTTTTTGGACAAATAAATTAACGTTTTTGGGCTTTAAAAATTAATTTTTTAACGGTAATTAATTCCGAAAAATTAAAACGTGTTTTATTCCGTGTTGATTTATTCAACCTAGTTGCCCACTATTTCCAGATTACTCTCCACGTTGTTTACCAACGTCTCTTTTCTTTTTGCCCCATAAAAGAGCTGGTAGCCTCTGTTTTTGGAACACAGTTATCTTCTTTCAACACAGACTTTTTTCTTTACAGTTCTGAAAAATTTCCTTCTCCCAGAATACTTTTTTCTAGAATAATTAATCTCATTCGTGTACAGATTAATTATAGAATCGAGCAATTAATACAGAATGGGTGTATACAGACCGGATTGATTCTTGTGCTATTAATCCGTAATTTAATTTTGGAGGCTGTTTTATCCTGGGGGTGACGGGGTTGTACACTGTCGGCATAATTGGAGGCAGAGCCGCGAAACACCTTAAAGAGAGCGACCTAGTCCGCGACTCAGCCGTGTTCTTGACTGTCCAGTTCCGGTTTTCTTATATTTTTCTACCCCAGATTTATTAGCTCCAAAATTGGGTAATTTCGTTCCTGTTTTTAATTCTGCATTTAATTATTTTAAGTTGCTGCTACAACAAACTCTCGTGTTGATTTCTGTATATTTACATTTCAAGATGATGGACACCTCATGTATCTCCTAGTTTATGTTGATGACTGAGTCATCATTCGCAAAAATGCTGCAATAGTTAATCGTTTGTCGATCTTCTTGCTCATCGATTTTCTCAAAAAGATCTTGGATTACTAACTTATTTCTTGGGTGTTGACGTTATTCTAAACAACCATGGTGTGTTAATTTCTCAGAGGCGTTATAATAGAGTCTCTTTTTGGTGTATATTTCTTTGGTTTTGTTTGGCTTGGGAATTTTGCAGGAGATAAGGCTGTGGGTTATTCAGTTGGGTTTGTTGAGAATGGAAATGGGTCATGGTTGAAGTGGGTAGGATTGATGGTTTGGGTTTGCCACAGGTTCGACATGGGGTGGATGAAGATCTCGCTGGAGTCAGTTCTGGGTTGGGTCGAATTAAGGTATCTCGTGGATGTGGGTTAGGTGGAAGGGGTTGTCGGGATTGGGAGTCGAGTTGGAGACGGTTTCGGGTTCTACAGGGGGTCGGACAGTAAGGGTCACGGTTTGAATCGGGTTGTGGGGTTTGGTTTGATCGGGTTCGACAGGTGGGGTTCGTGGGTTACGGGATTGGTTGGAGGTTCTGGGGCAATGGGTCGGTACCACGGGCTGATTTAGTTCGATCGGGTTCGGCAGGTGGGTGGTTCGTGGGTATAGGTGATCTAAGGTGGTTAGGAGGTGGGTGTATGTGTGTGTGTTTGTGAGGGAGAGTTATGGTGGGAGGTTTTGGGGGTGTTTGGTTTGGTAGAGAGTGGTGGTTGTTAATGGAGGATTTGAGGAGAGAGAGATAGTGTTGGGAAGAAGAAGGTAGGGTTGATAAGGTGTGGTAGGGTGTATGTTAGTTAGGGGAGGGTGTGGGTGAGATTGGGTGTAGGTGAGTGTGTAGGATGTTTGTGTGTGTGTTAAATTTGTACGCATAAAGAAAAATGAAAAATAAACAAACTAAAATCCTAAAAATTATAAAATCTAATAAAATTGAAAATAAATAAAATTAAATCTATTAAAATTAAATTCTTAATCAATAAAATAAAATAAAAATAAAAACTCTAATAAAAATAAAAACTAAAGTCCTAAAACAAATGTAAAATCTAATAAAATTAAAAAATTGCTAAAGAAAAACTTACCCTAATAAGATAAAATAAAATCTAAAAATTATAAATTAATAAAAATCAAAATAAAAGTAAAAATACACTAATAAAAAAGGAAATAGAAAAATAAAACCTACAAAATTCTAAATAAATTTAAAATAAAACGACTCAAGCTAAAAATCTAAAAAAAATCTTAAAGGCACAAACTAAACACACGTGGAGTTTGGGCTCGATTTGGGCTCGGGTAAGGTTACGGGACTGGGGAATTAACTCCATTTGATTCACATTTGCCTCGAAATAATGCTTTTTGAATCCTCAAACGCAATCAAGCCTTCACATTAAACATTTACGCATATAAGACCCAAATTATCGAGAATTAACAATTAAAATACGTCTATTCGGGGTATAAAATGTACACTTTTGAGTGCTTATCATACTACCCCAAAATAGAGCGTTTTTAGTCCTCGAGCAATAAGATAGGGACCAAAAAAAAGATAAGAAATCAAAAGTGTACCACTTTCGTGGGCACTTGCGATTGCACTTAGCATGTGAAATAAGCGTTTAAACTTATAGGTTGCCCTACAGGACGAGTTGTGTCTCGTAAGGTTTTGCAGGGAATATACCCACAAAATTCTTTATTTGCAACGGTAGTCAATCTCTTATTAGACGTAGAATAATCGCACAATTCATCATGAGAAAAATATTTTAAGAAATACAAGCTAGAAGTGTAAAAAGCGTAGCTAAGTAAATACTCAAGGCACATCCTTCTTAGAACCCAACGTGTGTAGTGTGAATCAGTCAAAATGGGTCAAGTATCATAAGAGTAATTCCTAGATTGCCTTTTCGGAATCAACGCTTCAACTTAAGCATCTCACGGAATATAACTCTCTCAAACGAACTCACGAGATTAGGGTAAGTGTATCGCTCTTGTATGCGAGGAGGTGAGTAAATGTAAGTAAGGTCAAACGTCTCACACACATATAAGAAATAATGAATATTAAGAAAGAAAATGATCTCATGAAAGAGTGATAATCACTATAGTGAGAACGTCGAGTTATTCATCACGTTGACTTTCATTTGCCCAAACACCTAGGGGAACATGAATGATTATGGGTGAGGGGAAATGAAATGGGATGAGAAGGATATGATAGGTAGGATGATTGATGGATGTGATATGTGATGGATAAAAGATGGATGCGATAGAAGAGTGTCTTACACTTTAGGCACAAATGTCATTATTACATAAAAACTAACTACTGACTAGTACTCTCTTTTTTCTTTTCTCTCTTTTCTCTTTCGTTTTCGAATTTATTTTCTTTATCCTATTTTTCTTCTTTTTTTTTTCTCACTTTTTTTACTCTCAACTTTGAAGACATTCTACATTTTGGAAAAACACTCTTTTTTCTAAAAAAAATTATGGATGATAATGAATGGAGTGGGGTATGTTATGTATATGGATGGGGCAAATATGGGAAGGTAATGGATGAAGTGAATGGGTGAAAATCTAGATTGGAACAAATTTCAAGACACGTGTTTCTTACAACTCGAAAGTGATGTCGTTCTCAGTGATCAAGCCAAAAAAATTTAATGAAGAATAATGAGATCATACAAAAATTTAAGTGCGGACCCAAAAGAAGTTGAATCAACTTGTGACTCGGAGATTGCGTAAAACTCTCTGAAAGGGTGAAAGACGCAAATCTCACAAGCCAAAGTCTCTACTAGTGATCCTTAAGGTTTTCTTGAGAATTGTAATACTCTTCAACTCTAAACTGCCTTGACGTGATAAGTGCGCAATTTTGTTGAGTCTAGAAATTCATGGTGCAACATGCCTTGTTAAGTATTACATAAGCTATTTGTAAAAAGATAAATCCTCTAGCTTGATTCCTAGACTTAAAAAGATGGATGATAGAAAATTCACGTCAATGAATGAGATGAAAAAAACTGCATGAAAATTTTAAAAATCAGGTTCAAAAATAAAAAAATTTCAAAAGCGGCACGATTTTGATAAATTTCCCCACCCCTAAACAAAAAGGAACATCGTCCTCGATGTTAAGTAAAATGATTTTTAAAATTGAGAGCATAAGGTGGAAAGAGATTACCAGAATCAATCGCAAATGAAGTGGACAAATGTAGCCAAGAAGAAACCTGAATGAGTGATAAGAAAAAAAATGTGTACAAGTCTATAAACATGGGAAGTATCGGGTGATGTAAAATAGCACCCCCAAATAGGATGAGACTCATACAAGAACAACAGGATACCTTCCGATAGCACTAAGTTTAATGTCTTCAGCCAGATCGAAGGGATCTCACCCTAAGGATAATATTTAGGAACGCACAGGTTGGCAGAAAAATTGGGTCATGATAATCATCCTCAAACAAGACTGAAGCGTCAATTCTATTGGATAAAGGCTAAAAGGGTCAATGCACTTGTATGGCAAAGTGCATCACACGATGCAAAGCATCGGTGGACCAAGGGCAGGTGGGTATTAGGGTAAGGGTGGGGGTGAGGGTGAATAAGCACCCATCATGGGCCTTATTGAGCCGAAAGGTGAGAGCAACATAAAAATCATGGGCCATGGTGCTCTAATTGGTGAGGGAGGAAATATAGTGGGGAAAGTGGAATAGAGTGGGCCTCATAAAAATCACACGACCGTTCTATAAATGGGCGATGATAATGGTCACATCGTGACATGCCAGGGAGCTGATGGAAAGAAAAATTAACACCACAAGAGAGTGGCGGGCATAGAGTAACAAGCTCGGTGCCGCGGTGGAGAGTAGCACCATAAAAACTCTCGTGGAAGGTGGAGTATGGTTTCAGGTGAGGATCTAAAAATATACATGGAAACATGAAATGTATAAAATCAAGATCCAAAACGATTGGTGGGGTGGACAGGACAATGGGTGGGTCGGGTGGGATAAATGGCAGAAGAATATGATCCAACTCAAGAGTGGGAGACACACATTCCTCATGAGCCGTAGAGTGATCCTCAAGGGAACTCGCAGGAGAAAGTGGGGAAATAAACGAGTGAGTGATCAACTTATCCACCATTATGTCACCGATGAATGGGGTGGTTGGTTCAAATGAGGCACCAAGATCGGAGATAGAGGAATCACTAGAAATAATGGGCTCAAGATGAGCCAAGCATGGTGGAACATGATCCATATTCGGAGAGGTGGAAACCATCTCGGATTCAATCTCAAAAAAAGTGGTGAGCACTCGTAGCCAGATCTAACCTATAATAAAGTGGTTCCTTGGGAACACACATGGTGGGCTCGATAGGTGTAGACTCGGGCATTTTTTTGGATTTATCGGGAAAGGAAAGGTGAACCTCAATGGTAGGTTCATTTGGATATTACGAGATTTGATCAAGCTCACTATTGATGGATAAGTCAACACAATTATCAACTTGAGGCCCAGACCAAGGAATAGTCTCAAATTTGAGATTCTCAGGAGGATAGGGTTGGTCACACTCAAAGTCAGTGGCACAAGACGACCCATCATCACTCTGGGCAATAATGGGTTGACTTGGGATGAAATACGACTCTCGCTCACACTCTATTTGATTTAATCTTTGTTCAAGCCGTTGGAGAGGTTCATTTTGAAGTTGAGTGGCATGCTTTTGCTCAAGTATGAACTTTTGCAAGAGGCTTTCGAGAGCGGAGGTAGATGATGGTGGTGGAGTGATGGGTGGTTGCGGTGGACACAACTCACTATGATCATTACTATATGGAGGAAACTCCAAGGAGGTATGTGGAATGTGGTCAAGTGTGTTATACACGGGAGAATCATCTCCGTGATAGATAAATGGTTTATAATCGTTGGGTGCGTAGTGAGGGAAATGACCGAGATAAGGTGCACAAGGTTGCCATAATAATCGTGGGAACGTGTGAGGATCCGCAACATCGGGTTATGATTCATATTGCGTGGAAGGGTGATCAGGACTCCACGAATAGATAGGGTACTCACACAACTCGGGATTTGATACATCATGATAATAGGCCGAGGTGGGTTCCGAAAGTGTGTCATACGGATACACATGTTCCATAGTGGGTTCAGATGGATATGAAAAGTATGGGCACTCATGGGACAAGTGAACGACATAGGAATAATGGGTGTATGACAAAGCATGTGACTCGTTGACACTCATCATCGGAGGTGATAAAATGTGAGATGCGTGCGTGGGCAACGTATGAGTATCAATGGCGTGTGGTTGAGAGTTAAAGCCACGAAGTAAGGCATGGACGTTTGACTCAGGCTCAACCTCAAATATGCTTTGAGAGAATGAGAAATGGCCAAAGTAATCCCGTAAAGGACATTCTTGGCCATGACGAGAAAAATATATTTTGTGATTTTTTTTTTAATTTTCTCAAAAAGAAAGAAAATATTTTTGGATTTTTTTTGAAAATGAAAGAAAGAAAATATTTTTGGTTTTTTAGAAAAATAGAGGAAAAAATATTTTTGGATTTTTTAGAAAAATAAAGGAAGAAAATATTTGTGGATTTTCTAAAAAATAAAGGAAGAAAATATTTTTTTATTTTTTTGAAAAATAAAGGAAGAAATATTTTTGGAAGAATAAAGGAAAAAAATATTTTTGGATTTTTTTTGGATGAAAAGATGGGGAAAAATGGACTCTTTGAATTGTGGATGAACTTACTAAAATTGACAACCGAAAAATCGAATTGGACACACACAAGTCAAGGATAAATCCTAACTAGCACATAGTCAATTTTTATCTTAAAAAATTAGTGAGAGGGTAGTCAAATTTTAATGAAGTCCGCGGGCGATAAAAAATACGAAAATTATCTTAGTGATCGCCTTTTCAAAAAATGTTCTCCTATTGGGCTAACTAATTGATTGATTTTAAATTTAATGATAGATAGGGTAGCACACAATTGGTAAGAGAGTGAGTCGGGTGATGAAATCCCTTCTCGTGAATGACTGAGTGTAGGTCTTAGTAAAATTTAATTCATCACACCATTCAAAAATAAATGCAAGAATAAACTCACACAAGAGCACTTAATCACACACAAAAATTGACTCTTTGATAGGAGAGGCGCGAGAGTTCAAGAGATGTACCTCCCACAGTTTTTACGCCGTGGGGTGATGAACAATTTGAGTCGAACGGGGGGAGATTACGCCTATCTCAGTCGACCCCGGGTGTCCTACCGACCCAAGGTAGAGAGGCTTCTTTTCCTCACCTTTGGACGCTCTCTCTCTACCTTGTTTGGTTTCCCTATCACACTTGTCTTCGATTATTACAAATTTAAATGAAAAATAAATGGTGTCTCTAAGCACCGCAATACAAGCCAAGAATAAAAATCCGAATACAAGCCTTCTAAAAAAATGAAAAATGGTACGAAAAAAATAAAAATAAACGGAACACAAATGAATCACAATACAAATCCTCTCTAATGCTTCAAGCTCCAAAGATTGGCAACGACGCCATTTGATAGACAAACGTTTTGGTGTATATTTCTTTGGTTTTGTTTGGCTTGGGAATTTTGCAGGAGATAAGGTCGTGGGTTATTCAGTTGGGTTTGTTGAGAATGGAAATGGGTCTTGGTTGAAGTGGGTAGGATTGATGGTTTGGGTTTGCCACGGGTTCGACATGGGGTGGATGAAGATCTCACCGGAGTCAGTTTCGGGTTGGGTCGAATTAAGGGTTCTCGTGGATGTGAGTTGGGTGGCAGGGGTCGGTGGAATTGGGAGTCGGGTTGGAGACGATTTCGGGTTCTACAGGGGGTCGGACAACAGGGGTCGCGGTTTGAATCGGGTTGTGGGATTTGGTTTGATCGGGTTCAATAGGTGGGGTTCGTGGGTTACGGGATTGGTTGGAGGTTCCGGGGCAATGGGTCGGTACTGGCAGGTTGGTTTAGTTCGATCGAGTTCGGCAGGTGGGTGGTTCATGGGTATAGGTGATCTAAGGTGGTTAGGTGGTGGGTGTATATGTGTGTGTTGTGAGGGTGAGTTATGGTGGGAGGTTTTTGGGGTGTTTGGTTTGGTAGAGAGTGGTGGTTGTTAATGGAGGATTTGAGGAAAGAGAGAGAGTGTTGGGAAGAAGAAGGTAGGGGTGATAAGGTGTGGTAGGGTGTGTGCTAGTTAGGTGACGGTGTGGGTGAGATTAGGTCTAGGTGAGTGTGTAGGATGTTTGTGTGTGTGCTAAATTTGTACACATAAAGAAAAATGAAAAATAAACTAACTAAAATCCAAAAAATTATAAAATCTATTAAAACTAAAAATAAATAAAATTAAATCTATTAAAATTAAATTCTTAGTCTATAAAATAAAAGAAATAAAAATAAAACTCTAATAAAAATAAAAACAAAAGTCCTAAAACAAATGTAAAATCTAATAAAATTAAAAAAAATCCTAAAAAAAAACTTATCCTAATAAGATAAAATAAAATCTAAAAATTAAAAACTAATAAAAATCAAAATAAAATTAAAAATACATTAATAAAAAAGGAAATAGAAAAATAAAACCTAGAAAATTCTAAATAAATTTAAAATAAAACCTAAAAATAAAATGACTCAAACTAAAAATCTAAAAAAAACTAAAAAGCACGAACTAAACACACATGGGGTTTGGGGTAGGTTTAGGCTCGGGTAAGGTTATGAGATTGGGGAATTATCTCCATTTGATTCACATTTGCCTCGAAATAATACTTTTTGAATCCGCGAACGCAACCAAGCCTGCACATTAAACATTTACGCATATAAGACCCAAATTGCTGAGAATTAGCAACTAAAATACGTCTATTCAGGGTATAAAATTTACACTTTTGGGTGCTTATAATGTTACATAAAGGACATTCTGTCTCGAACGCACATGCAAGAAGCTAAGTTTATTGTCACTCCCATCCCAATAGGTGCTACTCTAATGTTACACTCGGGCTCTTCCTTATTTGATCTTACTTAGTATAGGGCCGTAGTTGGTAGCCTTCAGTATCTATAAATCATTAGGCCTAATATTTCTTTTATCGTAAACAAATATTAATTTGGTATTTCATTAACAAATGAAGCATGTAGCTATTGACTTTCATTTTATCAGATATCAAGTCCAAAGTGGTTCTCTTTCTGTTGCTCATGTGTCTTTTGCAGATTATATAGATGATGCCCGATGCCCTCACCAAGCCTCTCTCTCTCTCCCGATTTCTACATTTCAAGGTCAAGATTAGGCTTCTCTCCAGAGGTCCATCTTAAGGGGGAAAAATAGTGGATAATAGTTAAATATTTTAATTTTGAATATTTCAAACTCTTCTCAGTTGTAACCCGTAAGTTTAGGAGGTAGTTTATACATGTACTAGTTTTTAGGATACTCAACAAAATTATGTATATATATATATATATATATATATATATATATATATATATATATATATATATGTGTGTGTGTGTGTGGGGGGGGGGGGGGGGTATTTATTAATAAGAAAGCAAGAAGAATTATTCGCCAACTATAATACTTATGATTTTCTTTCTCCCACTATCCCTTTATTTTGTCTCTCCGGACTATTTGGCACAAGCATTCTAAATTGACATTTTACCACTTCAGTATGTAAATGAGCCCCTGATGATGTCTAACAAATGGTCTCATGTTTAATATGATTTAACGTGAGTTTTGTTTCGTTTGATTTCAATCATGTTTTAATATATATTCTTATCCCTCCAACTTTCCTCCAAATAATTTTTTTAGGGATAATTATATGTAAGTTCTATTTGAGTAGTGTTTCCTTAATTAACTTCAATTAAGGGATCGTTAGATGGTCCTTCTAATTTAAGGGAATCTAATCCCTGTACTTCTTGTCAGCCATTAAATTTTTAGTTTAGCCAAAATTCATAATAAAACTTCAAAAGTTACAGTAAAAAAAAAAGAGCGTACCTTATCTACAATTGGATCTAAAAATGGACCAAATATACTTCATATCTTCATCTAAAACACACAAAAATCATTTATTGTTGATGAAATTGTGACCCACAGAGAACAGTAAAGATAGGTCCATCATATGCTTATTTGAAATTTTAAAAACCTTTCGAGCAATGTATCCATCAAGCCGATCTGTAATTGCTTCACCAATGAAGATACTTGTTGTAGAAGTTGATCTCCACCAACTATTCATATAAAAATCTAGTGAAAATTAAATATTATATTAGTCTCATCAGTTAATGAATTTTCTTAAGCAATAAAAAATTAGAAAATAATCTAGTACAAAGATTATTTCCTGGCAGCAGAAAGTGAGGTGCAATTCAAACTAAATTAGTTGTTAAAAATAAAATGTTCAATCCAAAATAAAATAATATGTTACCATTATATTTGATTTTGTGGTTATTTGCATCACCGAGGACTGAAAACAAAGAAAAAGAAAAGAAAACTGATCATTGATGTGGGATGAGATCGATAGCACCTCACCGTGAATAGAGGTGGTTCTTGAAGTTGACGATAGAGGGTTGTTGGATCTTATCGTCCATGATAGGCTCGACTATGAGATTGATGACTGGCATGCCGTATTTGGAGTGCCAGAGTCTTCGTTATATTAGGTGTCCACGACCTCCGCAACCTCTCCATAGTTATTATTGTACCATAGTTATTGTTGTTGTTAACTTTAGTTTCAAGGGTTTGTGATTTTGTGAAAATGTTGGCTTTGTTGAATCAAAATCCAAAGACAAGATTTTGGGAGAGAGATAGTCGGGCATAGTAGAGCAAGCGGGAGAGTGATGAGTTGAAAGTGAAAATGACTCCAAAATGAAAAGTCAAATGTCATTTGTATTTTTTTTTTATTTAAATTTTGTAAATTTGGTACGATTTTGGCACGGTTTTAAACTGTGTTGGATTTTTCACCATTTAAAATCGTGCTAGATTTTAACAAAACTGTGTCAGATTCTGGCATGGTTTAAAATCGTGCCAGATTCTCCTTACCTAAGCGTTCTTATTGATACAAAAATTAGTCAGCTGACATGGACCAGTTATATGAAGACATGTGTCATCTAGTGTGACACAAGTTCAAATTTAACCGAGCTTCTCCACGTTTCGAGCTTCCTAGCATACCGAGCAACTCGCTGGGAAGACTAAATGACCAAGACAGATTCAATGTTTATTATATACAGTCATTCCTTATCATGTACGGATGAATACGCCTATTCAATAAAGGCATATTATCCATTCACATTGACAACCCAAGGGCTATAAATACATTGTAAACCCTTCATTGCGGGGTAAGCAACCATAAGAGAACATAATCGAGATCAAGGCAAGACATGCAGTAATACAAAATAGTGGACGTAAGTCATTTTCCTTAAGGTTGAACCACTTTAAAAATCTCTTATCTTATTTCTTTATTCATATTTATCTGTGATTAATTAATTAGATCAAGTCTAGTTTTTTACATCAACAGATTGGCGTCGTTTGTGGGAACGACTATACACAACATTTTTTACCAAAAAAATTCATTATAAATGGCTGATATCCCAGAATCTAGCAATAGGAATAATGAAGGGAATCTTCCTAACCCTTACCTCCCTCCAAATGCCAACGATATCACTGGAATCTTAGTAATTTTAGCCAAGGGACAAATGATTATGCAAGAAACTATGCGACAGTTCATTCAGACTGTTCAAAATGGCGACTCTGCACAGTCAGGCCAATGAAGCGTTCAGAGAAACATGCGGCCACCATCTTCGTCACAATCACGGTCTAGGTTAAGATCTAGATATACTGTACTTCACCATTCTGGAAATTCAAGTGATCCATCTTATCGCCCTGGTGCAACGTCCCCTATAAGAATTCCAGATTCACAGGAAAATGTCACTCTAATGCCAGAAAGACCTAGTGCTCTGGACAGGTTGAGCAGAGCCTCACCCTTTGATTGTTTGGGTCCCAGAAGGAATAGAAATCCTCTTCCATCTGCGTCGAGAAATTCTTAATGACCAAATGATTTAAGGGAAGGCTCATCCCAATCACATCCAAATCCTAGGCCTACGGCTCACATAGAAAGATCCCAAGAAGAGAATTCTGCGTGATCTGTTGCTCGGGCGAACATTAATAAATCAGAAGCTGGGAATGATGCATGGAAAGGATCTATTCATAGGTTAGAAGACATGTTAGGAGAAATGGCCAAGGCCAAGAATCCTCTCCAAAGAACCTTTATTAAGGGATCTCCATTCGTATAAGCGATTGTGGACTTTCCCACACCATCAAAGTTCAAGGCACCAGTGGTCACACAGAAGTATGATGGAAAAACTGATCATGTTCTTCATATGGAACAATACCAAGTTGTAGCAGACATTTATGTAGTTCCAGATGAAATGAGGTGCAGGGCGTTTTCAGGGACTATTATCGGATCTGCTCAGATATAGTACAATAACCTTCCTTGGGGGTGAATTGCAACCTTCCATAAATTAGCAGAGCTCTTTATAGGGAATTTCTTTTTGGTGCCAAGCCAGTCAAAAGGGTAGCACATTTGTTGAGTGTTAGGCAGAAAGCAGGTGAAAGTACCAGGGATTATATCACTCGTTTCAACAACGAGAAGTTGGAAGTCATGGATTATGAGGAGAAGACAATCATTACACCTCTCATGATCGATCTATTGCCCAAAAAGTTGTATTATAATTTAGCCAAGGATCCCCCTAAATGCATGGCTGAATTGATGGCAAAAGTAGCTAAAATTATGAATGCCAAAGAAGTTATGGCTGCAAAGAATAATGCCGAGGCAAAGGTGGAAACCAAAACTGAAGGTAGGTTAGATAAGAAGGATCATAAGAATAATGGTGGGAGCAAGCATTCGAAAGGAAAAGAAATGGTGGAACACTTAAGGAAGTATACAAACTATACTCCCTTAAAAGTAGATATAAGCCATGTTCTAGAGGGAATTAAGAACAACGAGGAATTGAATTAGCCAGAAAAATTGAGGTCAGCTCCCGAACGGAGGGACAAATCTAAATATTGTGAGTTTTATAAGGACCATAGTCACACACCTAAGCATTGTATAGCTCTACAAAATGAGATAGAAGCACTCATTCGACGAGGAAAGTTAAACAGATATGTTGATCGTCAGAATGGTGGGAAGACCAACAACAAAGCTCGATAGAGTTCTAATTCTCCTTGTCAACTAAGAGTGATAAGAAGAGGGATCTTAAAGATGATCCTGATCTTTCAAAATGTCTAAAACAACCTGAACGTGAGGTATTTTCAAATCGTTTTGGTCATCCGATTGTAACATGATTACAGGTGGAGACGTAGGAGGAGGTTATCATACCGCTGAAAGGAAAGCTTACCTCAATGAGGCTCAAGCTTGCTCCTATATACAGCGGATAAATCTGGTAGAAGAAGATCACCCGAGGAAGGTCAACAAAGTTAATCTAGTCATTGGCTTTTCTAAAAATGATTTGGAAGGAGTTTTTTATCCTCATGATGATCCTATGGTGATCAAAATGAGAATGAAGGATGTAATCATTTTAAGAGTGCTGGTGGATAACAATAGCTCTACAGATATCATGTTCTACCCTTGTTTTGACAGTTTGAACTTGAAACTTGGGAAGTTAGAGCCGTATCACAGGCCCCTCATTGGGTTCTCTAGAGAAAAAGTTTTTCCACTTGCAACGATCAAGCTAGACATGTTGATTGGTACCTGGCCAACCAACAGAACAGAGAAGGTGCGCTTCTTCGTAATAGATAAGAACGTCCAATCAGCCTACAATATAATCATGGGAAGAGTAGGCCTGAAAAAGTTCGAAGCAATCCCATCCACTGTACATCAGTGCTTAAAGTTTCGACCAACTTTGGGGTTGGAATTGTGAAAGGATATCAAAAAGTAGCCCGAGAATGTTACTACTCATCTGCCGAGCAAAAGGAATTGGAAGAAGCTAGAAATAAAATAACCACTTATCAAGTGGATAAATTTGATAAGTCTGCAATTGACACCTTAAACCCAAGAGATGAAACTGAACTTGTTAAAGGCCAAGTCATAGAAGCAACAAAAAGTATTATTCCAGATGACGAGCAACCAGAAAGAACAACCCAAATTGGTGCTTCACTTGATCCAGTGTTGAAGCAAGATCTGGTAGCATTTTTAAAGCACAGAAAACATGTATTTGCATGGAGTCATGAGGATATGCCGGGGATAGACCCAATTTTCTTATGTCATGAGATCAATGTTAATAAGGAGGTCAAACCAGTGAAATAAATGAGAAGAGTCTTTAGTTCGGAGAAGAACCAGGCTATTCAAGAAGAAGTGGAAAAGCTGCAAAAATCTTCTTTCATCTAAGATGTGAAGTATCCTGATTGGATGGCTAATGTTGTGATGGTTAAGAAGAAGAAGAATAAGTGGAGAATGTGCGTAGACTTCACAGACCTGAATAAAGCTTGCCCAAAAGATCATTTTCCTCTGCCCAGAATAGATCAGCTGGTGGACGCAACTTCGGGGCATGAATTGCTATGCTTCATGGATGCCTATTCTGGATATAATCGAATTAAAATGAAACTAGAAGACAGGGAAAGTACCTCTTTCATTATCCTACGAGGAACATATTGTTACAATGTTATGCCTTTTGGTCTTAAAAATGCAGGTGCTACATATCAGCGGATAATGAACAAGGTGTTTGCGGTGCAAATTGGCAAAACTATGGAGGTATACGTCGATGACATGTTGACTAAAAGTAAGAAAGCTACTGATCATGTAGCTGATTTGAGCCAAAAGTTTGATCAATTAGAGAAATACTAGATGAAGTTGAACCCGACCAAGTACATTTTTAGCGTACATGAAGGTATATTTCTCGGATACATAATGAATCAGAGAGGTATTGAAGCCAATCTCGACACGATAAAAGCCTTGCTGGAGTTACAATCTCCACCAAGAAGGAAGTGTAGAGCCTTATTGGCCGTGTAGCAGCTCTAAATCGATTTGTCTCCCGAGCAACTGATAGATGTCTTCCATTCTTCAAGATTCTCAGAAAAACCTTTGAATGGAACGATGAATGTGAGAAGGCGTTCTTAGAGTTGAAGAGATACTTGGGGACACCTCCTTTATTGTCCAAGCCAGTGGCAGGAGAAAAATTATACTTGTACTTAGCTATTTCAGAAAGTGCAGTCAGTTCAGCCTTGATAAGAATAGAGGGCGGGGTGCAAAAACTAGTTTATTATACTAGTAAGGCATTAACGGTAGAAGTTGGCATTGGAATTAATTGAGGCGAGCATGAGAATGATACCATATTTTCAAGCCATACAATAGTGGTATATACTGACATGCCACTCAAACAGGATTTACATAAGCCAGAAAAGTTTGAAAGATTAATGTATTGGGCAGTGGAGTTAGGGGAGTATGACATTATCTATGAGCCAAGATCCTCTCTTAAAGGAAAGGCAGTGGAGGATTACATTGTTGAGTTTACTTACCCAGATGTCTTCGATCAACAGGGGGATAATGCAGAGCAACTCAAAGATGCAAAAGGACTGACATAAAATGTCCCCGGTCAACTCCCAGCAGCAGAATTGCCAGAAGGGAAGGACAAGATATTCCATCAAGGAATTTTATCAGACCAAGGGTTTGATGACAATATTCCTATATGGAATTTATATGTCGATGGTTCTTCGTGTGCCACAGGTTGCGGAGATGGAATTATTCTCACCAGTCCAGAAGAAATAGACATAGAATATGCTCTGCATTTTCAATTTCAGGCTTTCAATAATGAATCTGAGTATGAAGCCGTGATTGTGGGCCTCAACTTAGCTAAATCATTGAATGCAGAGCAAGTTGTGGTGTTCAGTGATTCGCAATTAGTGGTGAATCAAATTCTAAGTCTTTATGCAGTAGGGAGTTCATGTCATGATAATTAATTAAAACTATAGAGATTGTAGCCAATTTTACAGCCTTTCAGGTGATTAGAATACCTAGATTGGAGAATGAAATGGCATATGCGCTTGCTCGGTTAGCCTCAGCAACTCGTACCAAGCTAATAACAACAATCCCTATTGAATACTTGCAAGCAGAAGTATTGATGAATACTTGATGGTGAATTCTATCACCTTGGATATGGGACCATCCTGGATGGATCCCATCAGGCCTTATATTGAAGAAGGTGCATTACCAATCGACCTACTTACGGCCAAAAGGTTGAAGTATAAGGCTGGGAGATATGTTTTGAATAATGGAATCCTATACAGAAGAGGTGTGATAGCTGGTTTGCATAGGTGTGTTCATCCAACAGAAGTTAAAGCCTTGATAAAGGAAATCCATGAAGGATCTTGTGGAGCTCATGTAGCAGGAAGAACTCTTTTATAGAGAATAAATACGCAGGGGTACTACTGGCCAACAATGCGTGCTGATTGTACAACTTATGCTAAAAAATGTGACAAGTGTCAGCGATTTTCTACTATACGTAGAACTCCTCGGGCACTGCTAACTCCAATCACTTCACCTTGGACATTCTCTATGTGGGGAATAGATTTAGTTGGGCCTCTGCAAACTACAAGAGGACGATTCAAATATTTGGTGGTAGAGGTTGATTACTTTACAAAGTGGGTGGAAGTTGAACCTCTTATCGATATGACCTATGAAAGGGTCTACCAATTCATTTGGAAGAGTATAATTTACAGATACGGTCTTCCCCACGCTTTCATCACAGATCATGGTACCCAATTTGACAATGACGAGTTCGTAGCGTATTATCTACAATCCAATATTCAAAAGATCCATTCCGCTCCAGGTCATCCCTAAAGTAATGGGCAAACAGGGGTGATAAATAGAACTCCATTGAATGGGTTGAAGAAGAGATTAGATGCTTCCAAAGGGAATTGGATCAATGAGTTGCACTCAGTGTTATGGGCTTATCGAATAACTCCCCGAACAGCAACTGGGGAATCTTCGTACAAGTTGACTTTTGGGAGTGAAGCAGTGATACCGACCGAACTAGGTTTACCTGGATGCTTAACTTCAATTCTCCAGTAAGTGATTTGATGAGACGTTTGGACCTAGACATGCTCGAAGAAGTCAGAGAAGACGTAGCGATCCGAAATGCAGCGTATCCGTAACGGATTGCTATGTTCTATAATAAAAGGGTCAAGAAATGTGATCTCAAGGAAGGCGATTACGTGCTCAAGAAAGTAATTCAAAAGCAAAATAAGTTGGAGGCTAATTGGCATGGGCCTTATCGTATCACAACTGCTGTTCGACCTGGAACTTACGGAATAGAAACTCTTGAAGGGGAAGAATTAAAAAATGCCTGGAATGCAGAATACCTGCGAAAATACTACCAGTAATGTAATTGCCCATGTAACTAATTATTTTCGTGTGAATGAAAATGATAATTTTCCCATCTGTTTTATTTTTTTCGAAGTACTAGTGCTACACACTACACTTAACTCTTTGCAACAAACTTTGCAACCAGTAACTAACAGTTGGTTGGTATCAATAATCACTAACTAAACGTTGGTCGGCATCAACAACCACCAACTAAAAGTTGGTCATCAACAACCACCAACTATAATTTGTTCGGTATCAATAATCACCAACTAAACATTGGGCAGCATCAACAACCACCAACTAAAAGCTGGTTGGAGTCAAAATAAAATCCAACAAAGTTGGTAAAACAATCGAGCAAGGCAAAGTCTGGTTGATTATGGGTGACCCAAGAGGCATCTAAACTAGGCAAGAAGATGGGTAAAATATTCACTGCCTAGGCACCAGGGCAATTATTTACTTAAATGATTGTTACAACTAAGCAGGAACATGGGACACGAATTCTAGCTTATGAGTGATACATCACTACAACTAGACAAATACACGGAGAAAGGTTCCATTGTCTAGGCAATCAAACTATCCATTTAAATATATATATTTAATGACTGAAAAGTAAACTACATCATTACTATAGTTAAACAAAGATTGACAGAATAAATATCATGCAATTATTTCCAAGGAAATAAAATTACAAAAAGATGATTGGTCTTCATTCCCACCAACAATTACTAACAAAATACAAATAGTCTATTCAATTAGTTTCTTTCCTTCAGATTTAGATACAGCTCCATTCCAGTTGGAGGATCATCTAAAGCAAAATAAGAATTGATAAAGTTTAGGTCCTAGAGCATTCTTGTGTTTCTTGAACTTAGCCGGTCTTGTAAATGAGGAGGTCTGGGTACCTCAAATTCTCCATGGAGATTGTAATCACCAAGGTACTTAGAAATCAAACATTGAGGAATATAGCTACCTGGAATCTAGCTAACATCTAACTGGAATGGTGGTACTGGAAGGTCAAGAAACCCAGGCTCATACCAACCCCACAATTCCGTTCCTTGCTCAACTTTCATTACGATCATAACATTCAACCATCCTTGCTTGTATCCTTCATTGTTTGATTGTTTCAACCTAACATTAAAATTATATAAAGCTTCATTATATCCCTCCATCCAAAACTCTCCGGACTGTTTGTGAAACTGATAAGTTAATCGTTCAACATGTTAATGAAGTCTTTTTATCACACTTTCTTTATTATGCAAAGTAGAAATCTGATTGGATAGTTTCTTGGTAAGAGTTTGAATCTTCTAGGACATCTCATCCAAAGTTTGAGTTTCTGCCTTCAGTTGAGCAACTTAATTTTCTAAGGCTTACTGAGTTATAGTTTCTTCATTACTACTCCGACCAGCTCTTGTTCTACCACGGGAGGTAGATGTAGGTCTGACTTTTTTTAAAGCTTCTAATTCTTCTCTTAATAAGGCATTCCCAGCCTCCAAAAAGGAAAGACCTTCTTCATTAACTAGGACCAGAGCTCCATAGGAAGAAAAAGATTTTAGCTATCTCAGTTCTTCTCTTAAAGTAATATTTTCTTCCTTTATCAGTTTAGCAATGTTTCTATGATCCTCAATTTCAAGTTTTAGCACGCTTTCTCTTTTATTATAAGCATAAATAAATTTGTCATAACCCCGATCAGCACTCAACTGTTGGTACTTATTCTAATAACCTTGATGAAGAAGAATAGTGGCCTCTTTATGTTGAAGTTGGAGTTCTTCAGTCATTCCTTGAAGATCTTCAATCATTTCGTAGTAAGCTACGTTATTCGCTACTGCACGATCAAGTAGACATTTTAAATACTGGTAAGCCTCAATTACCCATTTAGAGGCATCAGATCCAAGAATGTCGATTATTTGTGCCTCGGTAAAATATGCACAACCAACTTTAAAATAATCTACACATTTCTTCATCAACTTTGTATCATGAGCTGACAACAGTTCCATCCTGTCAATAAACTAGCAAGGAAAAGTAAAAATAGATCAACAACAGTACAACTATATTGACCAGTAAAGAAGAAATTTAGAATAAGTAATAAAGTCAATTTTATTGATCATAATAGATGAGGATACAACTAGAGGTACACAACTAAGGGAAAACAGAGGAAAGAAAAAATTTGCCAAATAATATTACACCTTCTCCTTATTCCCCACAACATCTTTAACTAATTTTAAGCAAGGAATTGGTTACTGAAGTTGCTCAGAGGGAAGCTGATGTTGTTCGAAATAATTTTTTATCTACTAGACTTGCTCGGAAGGTTGAGGGATAATGGAAACAGGTGTTTGTTTTACCATCATCAAAGAAGATTCATCAGATCCAACTTCATTTTCTTCTTTTTCTTAAATAGCAGGAGGAGGGCCATGAACATGTTTCTGAAATAATTCAAAGTCTTTAGCAACGCAAACTCTTTCAAAGCTGCAACCCATCCATCCCTGAAGAACTTTAGCATACTCTATTTGAGCAGAGGCAACAATTACAACTTTATTCCACCCTTTATCCCAGCCAGAGATAAAGAACTTCTTCATAGCAGACTTTCTCTTCATCCTTTCTAAGGAAGAATTTTCCCTAAGAAGATCGTCAATAAATTTTACTTTCTATTCAAGATCTTTCTTACGCCGTTCAGCCTCTTCAAGCTTTCTCTCAGCTTTCTCATTGCTGGAAATGACAACCTTCAATTTCTCTTTTATCTCATTGGAGGCATTTACATCTTATTACTGAGCCACATCACCTTCCTTGGCAGCTTCCACAGCTTGTTGTCGAGCTAGATCAGCCTCATTGGCAGCCTCCACAGCTTTTTGTTGAGCTGTCTCAGCAATTTTGATTTTATTCTCCTAAGAAGATTTGTCATCTTCATATTTCTGTTGGGAGTACACCAAAGATTTTGATAACCAAGCAAGGGCTTCTTCTACTTCACCGAAAGAGGAAGCAACTTTTATAGCTTCATCCTTCTCCAAGATATTATTGAAATACACCAAAAACTAAAAGACGAAGAGACATTCAAAATTAGAATATGACAACTGAAAGCATAACTGGAACGACAAAGTATAATAACACTTACTGATGCAAGGTGTTGGTCTTCCAAATCAGAGACTTTTCCCCGAGGAGTAGAGGTCATAGCATCTCCATGGTCAGGAAGAGTTCCAGACAAATTAATTTCCTGGCCAAACCAAGAGTAATGAATGCTGGAGGACCAACCTTCAAAGAAGGTATTTCAACCCCAGTAGGCTGAGCAGCAACGGTCTTCTCAGTAAGACCCCTTCATAATCTTCTCAAAGGAGTAGCAACTTCTTCAATCAAAGGTGCTGCCTCTTTTCGAACATCAACAGTCTTTTCAATAAAAGGTGCAACCTCTTTTGGAGCAATAGGGGGCTTCTTGATGACCTCCTTGAAAGATGAGATTTCCCCCCCAGGTGGAGCAGTATCCTTTTTCTTAGTCCCTTCAGCTGGGACATATTCTTTGTTCTTTTGTACCCCATCAGCACCAGGGATAATTTTAGCAAAGGGATTAGGCATCCTTCTATTCTTCATCATCAAATCAGTAATAGAGGTTAAACAAATTAGAAGAAGATTCTTCAACAGCTGAAGAAAATCCTGGAGCCTGTTCAAGATAAGTCACTAAAGGAGGAGCGGTTGGACGAGTAATAAAAGAAGAATTGATGTTCTTATATTGCAATAAATAAGAAGCAACTCTCACGAGCTCCCCAGCAACTGATTTATGTAAACCCCAGATAAATTTCAAATCTTTTATATTTATATCTCTCTCTTTGGGGGATTTTCTTTTACTATCAACTGCAAAAAAAAAAAGTAAAAGTCAGTGACACATTTTATCAAACAAAAATAGAGCTAGTTTGAAAAACAAACAACCTATCCCACTGCCATAAGGTGGACATCTGAGACCTTGGTACACGTCATTCCCCTTTAATGGGGGGTGTTGTCAATTTTTCATCACAACCCCATGTTCAAAATAATCTCTGTTAGAATCAGGGAGATTGAACACTAAAGCTCTATTAACAAACCTAGTTTTTAAATAAAAAGTAGTGTCACTAGTGACCCATTTGTAAAAAAACATAATTTCAGGAATCCCAAGATGAGTTCCATGAATTTGATTCAGCCTATGTACGCCATTAACTACCCTCCATATATTTGGAACTACTTTTATAGGTACAATATCGAAATATTAGAAGAATTCCAAACACAGGGGATTAGGCGAGAAAGAAAAGCTATATTTTTCAATAAAAATAGAGGGAAACCAGTGTCCCTCAGATAAAGAAAATAAATCAGAAGGACAAGCAAGTTCTTCCAAGACGACCCAAGAAGGAATTTCAAAATCGGCTCTAAACTTATCTAATGACTCGATAAGATAAACCATGATGACTAAAGCAGAGAAAGAAGAATGAAAGAAGAAATTCTTAGAGAAGATTAAGTAATCAGCTAAGGTAGATAACAGAAAGAACGATCGTAAAAAGAAAAGTGAGAAAACAAAGAGTTTGGGAATCTTGATGGTAAAAGGTAGAAGACAATCGAATTTTACCGCCTTTATATACACTACCTTGGAAAACGAGAAAAGTAATGATCACAAATGACGACGTTTGCGTTTTCATCGGCTAATCATGGGAAAAGATGCAAGTACCCAAGCGTTCACCAAAAATTCAAACTATTTACAAGATTGCCATTTCGCGCTCAAAACTAGTATGCAAAGTAATTTTTTTTACAAGTCTTAAAGGTCTGTAATGAGAAATGTACCCGAATAACACTTTGATTAAATGTTCCACACTCTAACATCTAACCTCAACTGTGAAACATTGGGGGCTTCTGTTGATACAAAAATTAGTCAGCTGACATGGACCAGTTATATGAAGACATGTGTCATCCAGTGTGGCACAAGTTCAAATGTACCGAGCTACTTAGAGTACTGAGCTACTCCACGTAACGAGCTACCTAGCATACCGAGCAACTCGTAGGGAATACTAAATGACCAAGACAGATTTAATGTTTATTGTATACAGTAATTCCTTATCATGTACGGATGAATATGCCTATTCAATAAAGGCGTATTATCCATTCACATTGACAGCCCAAGGGATATAATACATTATAAACCCCTCATTGCGGGATAAGCAACCATAAGCGAACATAATCGAGATCAAGGCAAGACATCCAGTAATACAAAATAGTGGACGTAGGCCATTTTCCTTAAGGCTAAACCACTTTAAAAATCTCTTATTTGATATCTTTATTCATATTTATTTGTTATTAATTAACTAGATCAAGTCTAGTTTTTTACATCAATAGTGCTAGATTAGCATTTTTGGTGTAGTGTAAGTACTCGAGGTGTCAAAAGGAAATTAACCAATGAGAATTCCGCATCATTATGGCATAAGAGATTAGGTCACATCTCCCGAAGGAGATTTTAAAGACTTGTGTTAGATGGGATTGTCGATTCCCTTGATTTTTTAGATTTTGAAATTTGCACAATTTACATAAGGGGAAAATAGACAAACCTAAGGAGATTTGGTGCCAATAATGTCACAAACGTCTTCAAACTGATACATACCGATATTTGTGTCCCATTCCCTACGATTTCATGGAATGATCAATAATATTTTATCACATTCATAGACGATTTTTCAAGTTATGGCTACCTTTATCTCGTCCATGAAAATCATTTAAGGCTGAAGTTGAAAATTAACTGGTCAAAAGGATTAAAAGTGTCACATATGATCGTGGTGGTGAATACTACGGTAGGTATGACGGTTCAGGTGAACAACGCCCATGACCATTTGCTAAATTCCTAGAGGAGTGCTGTATCATCCCACAGTACACCATGTCAGGGTATCCAAGCATGAATGGTGTTGGTGAAAGATGAAATGTAATGCTTAAAGACATGGTAATGAGTATGATCAACTACTCTAACTTGCCAGAATTACTCTGGGGTGAAGCATTAAAGCAACTACTAACGATTAATTGCTTAAAGCATTAAAGAATTAACGCATTAAAGCAATTAAAAACTGCAGGGTATATCCTTAACAGAGTACTAACTAAAGCAACTACAACGATTAATTGCTATTTTATTAGATACTCTGAAAGATCTAGGGGTTACAAATTCTACGATCCTACTATAAAATTAAGTTTTGAGACGGGAAACATCTAGTTCTTTGAGGATGTTGAGCTTTCCGGGGGGATAAGGTTAGGGATTTTGGTTTTGAAGAGGAATATGTCGATATTCCCACAATTGTTATTAACATTGTTCAGGCTCCTATTCCTAACATTGTTCAAGAATCAGATCATAACCAAAATAATATCCAAGAACCTCCCGTTCTAGAAGAACAAAATCTAACGCCTACAGAACCTATGCCATTATTACATTGTATTAAAGCAAGAATATGATTTTGACATTGGTGCGGTGGAAGATGATCCAATCACCTTTCGTCAAGACATGAAAAGTTCTACATCTCAAGAGTGGATTGATGTTATGAATGACGAGATAAAGTCCATGAAGGACAATGACGTTTGGGATCTTGTTCCATTACATGAAGGTGTGAAACCCATTGGTTGTAAATGGATATTTAAAACCAAGAGGGATTCGAAAGGTGATGTGGAGAGATACAAAGACCGTCTTGTCGCTAAATTCTTTAAAACAAGGCATAGATTATAAAGAGACTTTCTCTCTGGTTTCATCGAAAGACTCTTTTAGGATAATAATGGCACTTGTGGTGTACTTTGGCCTTAAGCTTCATCAAATGGATGTTAAGACTGCGTTTGTCAATGATGATATTAATGAAACAATCTATATGGTGTAACCATAAAACTTTGTGTCGGGGGATATAAAGAAGATGGTTTGCAAATTAAAGAAATTCATCTATGGGCTTAAGCATGCTTAGCGTCAATAGTATTAAAAGTTTCATCAAGTTATCATCTCGTTTGGTTTTGAGATAAATTTGGTTGATGATTATATATACCACAAGTTTAGTGGGAGTAAGCATATTTACTTGGTTTTATATCTTGATGACATCTTTATTGCCACCAACGATATAGGTATGTTTCATGAATTCAAGATATTTCTTTCAAAGAAATTTGAGATGAAAGATCTTGGCGATGCTTGTTTTATGTTGGGTATACAAATATACCGAGATCTCTCTCCAGGTACACTCGGTTTATCACAAAAGAGTTATACCGAGAAAGTTCTTAAAAGATTTAGCATGCATGATTGCAAACTAGGTGACACCCCTGTGGATGAAGGAGATAAATTTAGTCTCAGTCAATGTCCCAAGAATGATTTTGAGATTCGGGATATGCAAAAGATTCCCTATGCATCAGCAGTACGAAGTCTTATGTATGCTCAAGTATGTATGCGCCTGGATATTGCGTATATTGTTGACATGTTGGGAAGATACTTAAGTAATCCTGTAAAAGATCACTGGATAGTAGCCAAGCGAGTCATGAGGTACTTACAGAGAACAAAAGACTCTATGCTCACCTATCAAAAGTCAGATCAGTTAGAGATCATCGGATATCCTGACTCCGATTGTGCTGGATGCCAGGCATTCAATCATGGAATATGGCATTAAAAGACCACTTAAGTTATTTTGTTATAATAAATCAACAATACTGTATTCCAATAACAATAGGAGTTCTATGAAGTTAAAGTTTATAGACATCAAGTTCCTAGTTGTAAAAGGAAGAGTTCGGAGTGGACTTATGTCTATAGAGCACATTGGGACAAACTCCATGATTGCGGATCCACTGACTAAGGGATTACCACGCAAGGTCATTTATGAGCACACTACTCATACATGTGTCGTTTCTTTTCAGGGTATGTCGGTTTAATGGGATTTTGTATTTTAGATGCTTTTATAGACATATTTGTAATGGATCTTATGGTTATTTACTGCCGTAAAGTATTCAATTTATATTCACTTTGATTTTATATGGTTTGATCTCACTAAGGTTCAAGGAGGACCAGTTGAAAATAGGCATGTTAAGATCACATTGCATGAAATTTCAGTGCTACACATCCACACTTGATCTTTGTCATTAGTTACATTGATATATGTGATCATTGATGGGTCTACTCACGAAATATGTAATGACGCTCGCTTTGATTCTATATTGCTGTAATTAATGGAGAATTTTTTTATTATGCATAAACTTTTGATAGAAAAAACTCATAAGCTCATAAAGTATAATTCAAGTTTAGAAAGTTACATATATAGCCCAAGTGGAAGACTGTTAGAGTAAAATTAATATATGGAATTATATATGAAATAAATATGAAGTATAGGCTACCAAATAAAGTTAGTCCAATTAAAGTGATTAATTTAAGTTTTGGGACCTTAATAATGTATTATTAAAGTGTAATGTGTAGAGACAAGTGTAATTTCTATTTTTATGATGGGTTAAAATAGAAATATACGAAATATTAAAAGACAAGATTGTCTTATAAATAGGGGTCATGGTCCCCAGATCACATAACTCCCTTCTTTTGATTCCCATTGTTATAGATAAATTCAGGCATAAAATAAACGTGTCGATCTGGAAGATCATAAGACCTCGAACTCAGATATTTTACTTTCTTGTTATGGATTCAGGTACGCTTTCGTAAATTCAATATTTTTATTTCTTGATAATTCAATATGAATGTTCCTGTTTATGTGATGGTTTTCACAAAATAGATATTAGTCTAACACTCTGACCTCACTCATAATCATTGGACGTATTTTACTACTTGCTAAAGTCACTTTGGATTTCTGGAGATTATATAAGAGGTGTTAATTTCTCCTCAAATTTCTTTTGTTATCCACGGAAATTTCAATTTATAAGGATTATGATCCTTTGTAGCATCCATATCTGCAGAAAATAGTATCGTACTCTCACGCTAAAAAAATTCTTTTAATCTCGATAGTTTACTCATCCAACTTATTCTCTACCTTGGTTGTGCAATCATGGACACACCTTATTTTGTGTCATATTAACTAACTTTATAGTCTAAATGGAATTCGATCTCAAAAATAGGAAGAGGGCGTCGCTCAAAGAACAGTAAGAACTCATTGTGCGGGCTCTCACCCTCAGGGAAGACTAGAATAAATTGACAAGCGCTTAACTCTTTTCTTTATTTTTTCGTGTTTTATAATCGAGCAAGACACTTACTTATCTATGATGAACTATGTCTTTTGTTTACTTAATATGTTGTTAGTGAACTTTGTAATGTTATGTTTAGTTGTGTGGCTGAAAGTTATCCGTGTGTAAGCTTCCTGTTGGACCCAAATATAAAAACTAGCTTTTAGTCCTGGAATAAAGAAGAAGAAGAAAAATATGCTCTGTTCCAGTTCATTCTCTTCCCCTATTTTGTGCAGAAAAATTTTAGATTTTCATTTTTTTTGGTATTTTGTGTTAGGATTCACTCAAAATGAAAATAATCAATTCGTAATCTCAAATGAATTGTACATTAGCAGTACATTAAATCTATGCTACCTTTAACCTCTCAAAGTCGCGGGCTCTCGTATAGTGTTGGTCCTTGGAAACAACCTTGATTTTATCAATTTATGTCTTCTATTACTGCTCGTGAATTTATTGATATGGAAAGGACACTTTCACTTGATTGTGTATACTGGTCCAACCCTAGTGTTACCATTGGTTCATATCTCAATGAGAAATAAGGGGTATTATTTCCTCAAAAGTGAGAGTAGAATCATACTTTTCAATTGCATTATATCAAATTGAGGAAGGCCAAAAAAAATTCTTCTCTAAGGATTGGTTTGTTTAGGGGTATTCCACAAAAATCCTTTTCTCATTACACCAACCCAATTCAATTTTTTGCAATGACTATACCTCGGTGGGGGAGAATGCTTAGTCGCCAGTAGCACAAAATGCCTTAAAAGATTTGAGAATCTAGAGTTCCCTCCTCAGTCACATTGGGATTATATATCCGGGATGGTGATAATAATACAATCACGATCCCTATAAAATACACTATATTTCCCCTCATATAGAGATCCCCTTTTAAAGGTATGGTTTTAGGTTGATTCTTATCTGAGGCCACCGCAACAGTTGAAGTGGGTTTTTGGGTGCCTCGTGAGAACCGATGGTGTACAAAGTTGTAGATGATTTGATTCTAAAATAGATTTAGTATCAAACGTGTCTTGAGTGATATTCAAGAATATAAAAGGACACAAGTATGTACGTGGTTTAAGAAGTCATCCTTGCCCACATCAACGGGAGAAGGAGGAGAAAAATGATTTTATTAGTATTGGGACATATTGCTCTTGGAGAAAGAGGAGAAAAATGATTTTATTAGTATTGGGACATATTGCTCGAATGTTAGATAAGATTCAAGCCTTAAGGATACAACATATTCAATGGATGGTCTAATCATTTTTCGGTTGTGGTGGGTTTATATACACACACATAGTCTTTCATAATATGGAGTACATCAAGTGTTATTCCCTCATTCATTATTGGTGATCCTTTAACTAGTTCTTTATGTTGTTTAAAAACTTTAGTTATTTACGAAGTGACCTCTGTGTGGTTATTATCCATAAATATTAGCATATATTATGGGCCTGTTTTGTTGTCCCCAAAATTATAAATTAGCCCATTTAAAATGAACTCATTCATGAATTGTTTTATTATTAGTGTTTGGTTACAAGAATAAAAAAATTTGAATAATGAACCAATTCATATTGATTCACAAAAATTTTAATTAGTTCATTTCACCAAAAGCTTGAAATTGTACAATTTATAATTATAACATCAATCTCAAATGCACCACATCCATATAGTATTCTCAACATACTATTCTCTCTCTCTCTCTCTCTCTCTCACAACCCCATTTTTATTTTCCAAACACACTACAAATTAGATTTAAACTCATTTAAAATGAATACATTGATAATCTATTCATTCCAAATGGATCAATTTATAAAATTAAACAATTTACACAACCAAACGAAACCTATAGGAATAAGATTTAATCTCATTAAGGTCAGCCAAAGTATTGATAGGTCGGTTAAACACTAGTAAGTTATTTTTCATCATTCTGTTGAGTACAAAAATACTTAACGAGGTATAAATTGAATTCTTGGCCACATGTCCATTTTTATGGGATCAACTTATTTATTATACTTTAAGTTACCTTATGATAAGATTGAGTCAATCTTGGGTAATTATGCTCGGCCTCGTTATACAATAGTGAAAACATGGCTTATCTGGTTACCTTTGGCAACTTACGTGTGCCCCACATTAGTGTGGTGATATTGTAATGACAAGGGATCCACACATAATCCCTAGGTCCTTGGTGTTATGTTCAGTATCGTTGCATGTAGCGGTGGAAGCGGTACAAGTTTTTACCGTACCGTACCGTTTTGGTCCGAAAAAAAATGGTTTTGGTTTCATATATTAAAATACTAGAAACTAGTCTTACCAAAACCGAAATTATCGCAAAAAAGTTGGTTGGTTTTGGTTATAATATTTAAAAAACCGATTTACCGAAATTATCGTACCGAATTTTAGGAAACCAGAAAAAACCGTATCAAAATTACCATACCGTACCGAATTTACTGAAACCAGAAAAAATCGTACCAAAATTACCGTGCCGTATCGAATTTACCAAAATTACCATACCGAATTTACCAAAACCAGAAAAAGTTGGTTTTGATTTTGGTTTTAATATTTAAAAAAGTTGGTTGGTTTTGTTTTTGGTTTTTGGGGACTTTTAGTGTTGTTTACTGAAGCATAAAAAACCGAAACCAGAAACCAGAAAAAACTAGAAGAAACCAGAATTTACCGAAACCAGAAAAAACCGAAATTACTGAAAAAATGGAAATACCAGCCGATTTGGTTTTGGTATTGATTTTGGTGTACCGGGTGGTAAACTGGTACGGTTTGGTTTTACCATCTAGAGTTTGGTTTTGGTTTTAGTATCTACTATTTACCGACCAAATCGTACCGCTTACACCCCTAGTTGCATGTCTCCATGAAATTATGGCATGCAAGGCGCGTGTCTTGGGGAACATGAGCATCTACACAATAAATGATATAATGCTATATTGCTCTTGTTTCTTTGCTATCAAGGGGTTTCAAAACCCCTCTTTCTTTCTCTTTACTTCGCATTCTCCAAGTTACACTCTCTATTTTTATTTTCCTCGAGAATATCTATTATTAGTTCTTTACTTCAATATTTGGGGAAAATGGCTAGCATATACGAATTATTTGACGTCGCTAATTTTAGGGAGCCTTAAAACAAGTATCAAATCCCCGAAAAATGATACCATCAGGTTCGCTAAAAATGATGAAGATTTGGCCTATCTAGCTAATGGGGATATGATGTTACACACAATTTTGATTATTAACGAAGGGGTTTGATTCCCCCATCACCCCTCTTTCTATTCATTTTTTACTTCTTTAGGTTGATGCCCCGACAGTGCAGCGATAACGTCTTTTGCATTTGCATGGTTACGGGGGCAGTGGACAAAAATACATATGTGTCACTAATCTTAGTTTAAATAAGATCAGGGATCGCTACACCATATCAACGAGTGACATATCTGATTTATACAATATAAAGGTCCATAAGGTGAATATTCGTCAGCTTAAGTGGCTCTTTAAGTCACATAGGATGACATCCCAGTCTTATAAAGAGCACTTTATGATTAGGAAATGAATTATAAAAGTTGTACTATATCGGTGATAGTGGGCTCACGTGATAGTTTTTTTCTTAATTCTTCACCATATTATAATTTGACTAATCGTTGGATCATATTTCATATTTTCTTTATAAGTTCTTAAAAAGAGAAAACCCCTGAAAAGTTTTTGGTAAACTTATTTAATCTGAACAAGGTGATGCGACTTAAAATGTGTCTCTAGTGCTTGTTAATTACGGTTCAAGTGCAAACCGACCGCGTAAGTAATAAACCCTGTAAGATGGGTTCGAATCCTCAAGGAAATAGGACATAGAACGTGACGACGATAGGTAAGACGGCATATCCTAAGGTTGACTCTAGTAAAAGAACGAAAAGATGAGTTATTTTGAGTTTTATATTAACTAACTAAATGCAAATTAATTAAACCAATAATTAAACTACGTATGCAAGAGTAAACTAACTGTGGCTGACAAAGTATGAATGAGAAAAATAGGTTGGACTACAATCCTCCGAACCCTAATATGTGATGATACTAGAATGGTATCACCAATTCGCAGATGCATGAAGCTCAAACAGGTATACAACAATGACAGTAATCACATAGTAACTCAACAAAGAAGGATATGAGGTAAAAAAGATGAACACCTGGATTTAAGTGGTTCGGCCGGAGCCTACGTCTAGTGTGTGTGTGTGAGTGAAATCCACTAGTAAATATGGCTCAAATGGCCTGGTTACAACACAAGTTTTTTCTCTCTCTCTCTCTCTCTCTCTCTCCCTTTTCTGTATACAAAAGAGCAGAGTTTTAATTAGGGTTTTTATTAATCGATCCTTTATAATGAAAAAGATGAAGGGTTTATATAGTTCCTATGGGGTGTAATATACCCCCAAGCATGTTGAAGGTGTACACATGTGAGGGCACCCACTCAGGTAGTGACAACTGCCCATGCACATGTATGTAATGATTATGAAATCTCCCCTCACGTGAGGAGAATAATCTTAGTTATAACCGAATCGCTCACGTGGGACACATCACCTTGGTACATTCTACTGCTCATCCAGTCATGGTGTTGTCTGCAAATTTCTTGGCCTGATCGAGTACGAGGCTGCTGATGAAGCACTTGACCTTAGGTGGGAAACTGGAAAGTGTGGTCTCGACCTAATAGGCTCAAGTCGAGGTTGACTGGGGTGGCCATCTCCTAGTGTCGACTGGGTTATAGGACGAGAGGTGTCTTTATTGCGGTGATTCTTTCTTGAAGTCTCGGCCTACTGTATGGCCGAGGTTATATGTATGAGGCCGACCTTGGTCTTGGACGAGTCTTAGAAGAGACTTATGAGTTCCTTCTTGAAGCTCAGCTGTTTAGAATTATGAGGTCTCATCCTGGGACGAGGTCATATTTGGTTATATAAATCACCCCCTAGCCCTCAGTCATCTATGTAAAGATGTGGCTTGGGGATACGAGTTTGCATTATCCTTTTGATGAGACATTTCTAAAAACATCTTGATGTGTAAGATAGTGACACATATCACAGTTCTAATTGGGTAGCGTTTTGCCCAAGTCTGATTTGATGGCTAAACGCTTTGGGTTTTATGCCTTCAAATGATAACATATTTTAGGAATCGTGCCTCATCATTTCCCTGATATTTAAACCCCCCAAATTTTCTCTTTCTTCTTTATCTTCTCAAAAAACTCCCGCCTGTTTACTCTCTTCCTAACCTTCTGTGCTCTTTGCAACTTTCCCCTTCATTTCTTTCTTTTCGACACTGAACTCTTCCAGGTACCCCTTTTTATCTTCCTTTCTAATCCTTCTTTTCATTATAATCTTCTTGATTAGCTGTATTATTTTTTCTAGTAAAACTTCCAGTTTTTCGGCGAGATTTTAATTTTTTGGAGAGGTTGAGAGCACTTCTAGGACCCATTTTATCCCTTTTTGGGACGTTTTAGGTGGTAGGTAATGGCTTGAAGGGTTTTGGATATTTTTTTGGCGTTCCAACTTTTTTTGATGATATCTGACCATCTTCTTCGACGGGATTCAAGACCGTGTTCTTGAATTTCTTGGCTAAAAACTCTTCAACTTCTTGTTCAATCTTTAGTCAATCATAGTCAAAACTGTAAACTGTTTGTCCTTTTCTTTTAATTTTTGATAAAGTTGAACCTCAGCTCTTGATGTTACGACACCTTTACAAATTGGCTGAGGAATTTCTTAGTGTGAGAGATAAGTGCTTCGAAGATATTGGGAGGATAGAGTCTGAAGAGGCCGAGAGGCGTAAGGTCGAAGAGTTTCCCCTTCGTCCTATTTATCCTCCCCCCTTGGCTGTCATCTACCCTCAAACCGCTGAGCCCTGCGATCCCTCAATTATCGAACCAAGTGATCCCAGGTCTATGTCTTCCTCATCTCCAAATGACCCTATGTCCACATCTGAGGCGATCGAGAATGTGGATTCATTTGAGGAGGCTATGGCTATTCTGCATCCCATATTGAGGGGTCTAATGTACACGAGGCCACTTATCGTGTATCTTCATCTCAGAGAGCTGAGGCTTCAAATTAATGTAACTCTATTCAGAGTCTTGAGCCTAATGTGGCAATTCCACCCCCCATGGATGCAATTCCCCTATCGGCTGCAACTGAGGACGAGTTTACGGAAAGGTTCCCAAGTAGTTACCCAGGTTAATTTACAAACTCAAAATGATCCTCAGGTCGAGGCTCAAGAAATTAGTGGTGAGGAGAGTGAGATTGATACATCAGTAGCTGAGATGTATGAGAGCACATTGTTTGAGGCCAACCTCTTGGTCTGGATGAACTTATTTGGGATAAATTCCTCTATTTCCATCAGAAAACCAGATAATGATGAGAGAGCATTTCATGGCTGAGAGGTAAAAATTTGTGTTTATGAGCAAATGTTTAAGCTCGGCTTTTGGTTTCCCATCCATCCTATACTCCGGGCCATTTTGGCCCATCTCAAGCTTGCACCCTCCAAACTTTCTCCGAATGCCTGGAGGGTCATCCTTGGTTCCGTCATACTTTGGAGGACTGTTCATCAAACTGACATTCCACTAAACATTTTTCTTGCCTACTACACACCATCATCCCCAAAGACCTAACATGTCTACTACCACCTCGTAGCGAGGAAATTTAAGAAGAAACTTCTGCTAGTTATCGAAACTTCCAACCATAATTAGAAGCCTCGCTAATTTTTTATTTTTTGGGGATTTGGAGTTATGCCCCACCCAAGCTTGTGGGACCTCTAAGCCTAGGACCCATGTGAGGTGGGGCAAGGTCTCAGCGTCGGCCAAATAACCCTGAGGCTTATTAGAAGGTCAATAAGATTCAGGGACGGGGTGAGAAAGGTCGTTTAGCTAAGTTTGAGCATCTGATGACTCCATACTACCTAGCTCAGATAGGTCTAGATATTGGCCCCTTGGAGGAGTTGTGTAAGTGATAAACTTTGCCAAGTGTAGATTCATATTTCTTAAATATTTGTGACCAACTTCCTAGGTCTATCATTTACAGGTCGTTCGGAAGGCATCTACTATACTCTTTGGGAAATTGTGGCTCCAAACTTAAGCAAGTTCGCAGGAAAGCGTGGGTAGAGGAATGAATCACCTTCCCCTCCAGTAACCAAATTTTTTTATGTAGGTGGCCCCAACCGAGTTGATGAAGCTGGGAAGAAAAAGAGGACCCGAGTTGATGGCACTACCATGACTCGTCCTTCGAAGCATGGTCGTCAAGACCAAGCAATCTCGTCTGAAGACGTGCTTGCTTCCAGGCTATCGCAGCAAAAAATTGCCGATGATAGTGTCATCGGCCATAGTAGACAGGCTATTGATGCCATTGGATGTATCATGTTTGAGGCCGATAAGAGCTTCATTCAGTCGATGGATATTACGTTGTTGGCCAAGTTTTCCATCCATAGAGCTATTCAATTATCTTTTTAGGAATTTTTTAGCCTTGTACTGACTTATCTTCTCATATTTTATAGGGTATAGTCTCTTTTCATAGGATGGGGGATTGGATCAGCAAGAGGATGACCTTGATTCAAAAGGGAAGAGATGCTATCACAATAGAGAGTAACCTCTGAACTGAGCTGCAGGCTGCCAACTCGGCTTTACAAGAGGCAAATAACAAAATTGACAATCTGACGATAAGTCATGCCAACAATCTGAAGATCCTGGCTGAAAAAGGCAATCTGAAATAAATGCTGCTAATAAAGATGCTTGGGAACAAGCTATAACTGAATTCAAGGACTCTGAAGAGTTTGTCGAGCTTAGTTTTGAGTATCTTGAGAGATGCATCCAAACTGCCGGTCGGTGGGCTGTCCTTAAGCATGCCGAGATTGGGGATCTTTTTCCTGATGTCTTCTCAGATCTCAACTTTAAAGATACGGGTATGCAGACGGCCTTGGACGAGGTTGAGTACCCCACTGTTGTCATTGAGACTAATGTCCCTGAGGTCATAGAGACGAATGAGAACACGTCTGACCTTGGTCTTGGTGACGATGGTGCTGAGATAACAAACATTGGGACTGAGGGGGAGACTCAAGTAGCTAGTGATGGATCGGCCCCAACCGGCGGTGATGGCATTCTACAGCTCTGATTTTGTACAACTTTTGTGTAGCTCATTTCGTCATCTTTTTTAATGTAACTTTTTTATGTAAGGTGACTCTCGACCTTTTACGGCCTTCAACTTTTGTTGTAATCTTGCTAATGGAATTTGAACTTTCACATTACTAATGGAATTTGAACTTTCACCTATGCTGTTCTTGATCAATATTCTCAAGTCTTGTCTCTTCTTTTATCAACTTTTTTTATGCTTGCTTGGTGCGAACCATAATTTATAACTTCGTCGTCTCTGACCGATAGATTTATGAACCAGTTTTACAATTAACGAGTCCTCTTTCGTCATTTTTGAGAGTGTATGGATGAGTGTCATCTCATCCATGCACTATTGTCTTCGACCGATAGAGTTAATCCACTAAACTAATGATGTTTAATAACAAACCATAATTAAGTGATTTTTTTAATTTTCATTCACCGAATCACGGTGTTATAGCATAAGTCCTCTCTCGTCATTTTTTAGAGTGTATGGATTGAGTGTCATCTAGTCCATGCACTATCGTCTTCTGCCGAGAGAGTTAATCATCCGAACTAATGATGTTTAATAATGAACCACAATTAAGTGACTTTTAAATTTGCATTCACCAAATCATGGTGTTATAACAGAAGTCTTCTCTCATCGTTTTGAGAGTGTATGGATTGAGTGTCATCTCGTCCATGCACTATCGTCTTAGGCCGAGAGAGTTAATCCACCAAATTAATGATGTTTAATAATGAACCACAATTAAGTGATTTATAAATTTGCATTCACCAAATCGTGGTGTTATAGCATAAGTCCTCTCTCGTCGTTTTGAGAGTAAATGGATTGAGTGTCATCTCGTCCATGAACTATCGTCTTCGGTCGAGAAAGTTAATCCACTAAACTAATGATGTTTAATAATGAACCATAATTAAGTGATTTTTAAAATTTCATTCACCAAATCACGGTATTATAGCATAAGTCCTCTCTTGTCGTCTTGAGAGTGTATGGATTGAGTGTTATCTCGTCCATGCATAGTCTTTGACCGAGAGAGTTAATCCACCAAACTAATGATGTTTAATAATGAACCACAATTAAGTGATTTTTAAATTTGCATTCACCAAATCATGGTGTTATACCATAAGTCCCCTCTCGTTGTTTTGAGAGTGTATGGATTGGCGTTCATGACTTTGCCAGCCATTGCCAATAGCTTGGCCATAGACTTTGGTGGGTCCTCAGCAAGCTTCCAAAGCAACTTCCCTTTCCGCAGGCCTCCTATTAATGCTGTCATCATAATACTTTCCTCACAATCCTTCACTTACAACATCTCCTTATTAAACCTCGTGATGTACTCCCTAAGACTCTCATTCCTCCCCTGCTTAACGTACAACAGGTGAGTAGTCTTCTTCTGGGGTCATACCCCAAAGTAGAAGTTATGGATGAATCGTTCTGCGAGTTATTTGAAATTTTCAATGAAGTTCTTCGGGAGTGAAGTGAACCATATATGGGAAGTCATAGTCAAAGTGCTTGAGAATGCACGACATTTCATTTCATTTGAGACGGAGTAGATGTCTATAGCCGACTGGTACATCTCCACATGGTGCACATGGTTAGTACTCCCATTATACTGTGGAGTAACCACTGGTGGGTTGAACTTGGCAAGGGTTGGAAAGTTGACTATCTTTGCCACAATAGGAGAAACTTCTGAGTATCCACTCTGCAAGGGGTCACGACTCTTAAGCATGTATCCAATCTTATTTTCTATCCTTTGAATTGAGTCATTCCAAGGCCTCTCGACAGCTTTAACAATGTCAGCCTAGACAATGTTATCCCTTGCTACCTTAACCGACCGAACTGAGGGTTCCCCTATTATTGACCTGTATTGGCTATTTACTTCTCACTGACCCTCATCTCGGCCACACGGGGGTCGACCGTCTGCCCCCTCTCTTCTTAGGTCAGTATTTCTCCTTGACCTAGACAACCTTTCTCTCAAGTCGCCAATGGGGCCGAGCCTCACGAAGTTTAACCCTCTACTTAATCGATCAAAAGTAGAGCCCCTTGGTTGTGCAACATCACTCAGCCTCCTACCATGGCCTTGGGTCCCTTGGATGGGACGTACCGTATTCCCAAATACCTTGTATGGTTCCCACCAATCAGCCTGAGCATCGTCAACCTCATAATCATTATAATGGTCCTCCGAGCAGGGTTAGCCTTGCCTCCCAAGGCATAAATTCTTAGGGTCAGCAATGTCCCTTTGGTGTTAAAGAGGAAGCAGGTCTTTGGGCGGTCCTTGGAGTGGTCCCCTGGCACCCTGACGGTGCTCCACGGCTACTGGAGTAATCATCTCTGGTTGTACCCTAACTGGCCTAATTATCACATTTTGGCTGAAAGTAACCAACTGCTCTTGCATTGCTTGTTGGCTGGCCACCAACGATTTCAATATCGCTTTTACTTCACCATTTCTAACTGAGGAGGTGCTTGCTGGAACTAGGACAACCAAATTGTGGTGGTGGAAATTATGATGCCATGTGTTAAACCTTATAGGTGAGATATAGTTAAAGAGTAAAAGCCTGGTAGTTCAACAGGAACTCTTTTAATGGTGAAACAACTCCACGGGAGGGGATGACTGGTTCACCACTAGAGACTCTAGTGAGGAAAAATTAGAAAAGGAAAGAGATGATGCTACTCATTCCTACAGACGGTGCCAGACTGATGATACCAGAAATGGTATCACCAGGTTACAGATGCATGAAGCTCAAACAGTAATACAACAAGAACAGTAATCACACAGCAACTCAACAAAGAAGGAGATGAGGTAAAGAGGATGAACACCTGGATTTAAGTGGTTCGTCCGGAGCCTACACCCACGGTGTGTGTGTGTGAGTGAAATCCACTAGTAAATATAGCTCTAATGGCCTAGTTACAACACAAGCTTTCTCTCTCTCTCTCTCTCTCTCTCTCTCTCTCTCTCTCTCGTTTTCTTCTGTATACAAATAAGCAGAGTTATAACTAGGGTTTTTATTAATCGATCCTTTATAATAAAGAAGATGAAGGGTTTATATAGTTCCTAGGGGGTGTAATACACCCCCAAGCATGTTGAAGGTGTGCACAGGTAAGGGCATGCACTCAGGTAGTGACAGTTGTTCATGCACATGTATGTAATGATGATGAAATCTCCCTTTACGCGAGGAGAATCATATTAGTTATAACTGAATTGTTCACGTGGGACACATCACCTTGCTACATTTTACTGCTCGTCTAATCATAGTGTCGTCTGCAGATGTTTTGGCCTGGCCTAGTATGAGGTTGCTGATGAAGCACTCGACCTTACGCAGGAAAGTGGCAAGTGTGGTATCGACCTGAGATGCTCAGGCCGAGGTTGACTGGGCTGGCCATCTTCTGGTGTCGACTGGGCGATAGGATGAGAGGTTTCTTTGTTGTTATAATTCTCTTTGTTGTTGTAATTCTTTCTTGAAGTCTCGGCCCTCTGTATGGCCAAGGTTATATGTACGAGGCCGACCTTGGTCTTAGACGAGTCTTAAAAGTGACCTATGAGTTCCTTCTTGAAGCTCGGCTATTTGAAATTGTGAGGTCTCGTCCTGGGACAAGGTCATATTTGGTCATATCAATATGTTTACCAGATATAAAAGCAAACGTGAATTAAATAATTAATCAAAACAGACTTTATGAATTTCAATCATTACATATATGAGGGTACAAACCCGCATCATACATAATCAATAATAGAAATAAAGCGGGGTCGAAATAGCTGACATGTGCATCGCACTCTTAAACACCCCAGTTACTTAGGATAAACTGGGTTAAAAGTCCTACGATGGTAGTAGCAACTAACCAACATGATTCAATCATTTATTTAGTTCAGAGAATTAATTTTATATTCATGCAAACCACATCGGGTTGGGTTCATGCATCCCAACCCTTAGAAATCTAGCCGGACATTATGAAACTATGTTTAAACAAGAAATCTATGTTACATGAATTCATATTTGCATGAAAAGTAAAATTGAACATGCAATGAAGGATTTTAACTAAGGAGAATGAATTACCTACAGTAAATATGAAATCAATTGAAAACAATAAAGTAAAGATTACTTGGAATGAATAAAAGTCTTGAATTAATCCAAATTGATGAAGAAATTATTGAACAATATGAATCCTGAACTTCTTGGCTTCAAAACCCTCTCAAAAGTAACTAAAAAGAAGCCTTCCAATGTCTAGTATGATAAAAGAATAAATACATCACATTATTTTAAGTGTTCATCCCATGCACAACTCTATTTTTGATGAATAAAGAATAAAATATCCTTCCAGGAGAACCGGTTATATTTTTCCTTCTTTGCTAGGCCGAACTGGTTCGATATTTACCAGTAGGGTAAACCAGTTCTACTTATTTTTTATCGGTTCAATTTGGCTTTGACGGTGGGGAAAATCGATTCGGCCTTACCTTCATCGATTTGGTTTGGTTTTGACAGAGTGGCGAACCGGTTCTATGATGGTTTTGTAGGTTCCGTTCGCTGCTTTTATATTTTTCTTCCCTTTTCTCCTTGATTTCTTCTCAACTTTGAAGCTTCATAACTTCACAATCGGGTCTCGGATTTGGATGTCGTTTCTTCCTACATGCTCATGAACTTATGGTCTTCAACTTCCCTTTGAGTTCTATGTCCGTATTCTTGGTGCAAAATTACTGTTTTCCTTTGATTTTCCTTCACTTGCATCTTTCTTGAGTTTGAGTTTTCTCTTTTCTTCAATCGTGTAAAATACCTTGCAAAATGTATAAGAAATACACGAAACTCGATGCACTAAATAGAAAAGGTCAATAGCAATAAAATGAGATAAATCAACTCGATTTACACTGCACAAGATGATAAAAGCCTCTAAATTAAGGGGATAAATACAAAGAATTTATCCCCAATCAAACCCCCCTAACTTAGAACTTTGATTGTCCCGAATAATGTAAAAGAATCAAAGCATGGTTAAACATTCAACAAACGTGTTATTTGGATAAAATACCTCTTTCGCGGGAAAGCGATTGCATTTAGCCTATGCAACAAGCCTTTAAACCCCTAGGTTATCCTAGTAGAACTAATTGTGTCTCGTGATGGTTTGCAGTTAATATACTCACAAAATTCATTTTCGACTCAAAGAAAAAATATCAAAATACCAAAAATTGTACATTTTAAACATTTCTAAAAATATTCACCGTAAATTTATATTCATAAGTCTCAAATCATAGTGTGTGTGTGTGTGTGCGAAGCCAAAAATTAAATCGCTAATTTCCACCGTTTGATCATTACATTACTTTTCAAAAATTCGTTTTGATTTCAGTTTCTCCCGGATGCACTCACAAACGATTCACTCGGAATGTGGCTATTTTCTCTCGGTATGTGTGATATAAAGAGTAAATATAATGGAACGCATATTCACGCACACAATTTGAAAGATGAAATTTTTATGGTGAAAAGATCTCTTTATCGAAATATGGTCATTGAAAAATGGGAACATCATCTCTTATTCACACCAATTTATCTCTCTTATTAGCTTTTCGTGTCTTAGCTCTCGACGCAGTAATCAATTTCGCAATTCGGACTCGGTTAGGATTTCTTCGGGTTATAAGGTGTATTTGGTAAAATTGGGAGTGTTTGGATATTCAGAATTTGAAAATGTTCTTATGATGTCCATTAGTGCTTTTTCGGGCTTTTGCTAATTTTTCTCCTCTTTTTCTATTTTTTTCACATAACTTTTCTTTTTTTTATATTTTTGGTGAGCATTATTCTATTTTTTCTTGCCCCTTCTAATGCACGTTTTGGACTAAATTTTTGAATTTTCACTTTTCACAATTCCGGGCTTCATGGATTTTTTCGGGTTATCAAACGAAAAGAGAAAACTTTATTCGGCTCAAGTTGGGTTAGTAAAAGGGAAAAATTTTCACAATTTTTTATGGCTAATATTTTTGGGTTACACAAACGAGGGCCTACTTCATTGTCTGAATCACTTCTTATTTTACCATATGCGTCTCGAGATTAATTTAGTTTAGAGATATTTTATTGCGCTTTTCGAGACCACATCTCACACATTTCCCGTAACCATTCAAAACAAAGGTATTGAGATCTTTAATGACTTATTTAACTGCTGAAAAGAACTTGGGTTAACCATTAACTCGGATTGATTTAATTAATCACAAAAAGTGATAGGCTCAAAATCTCACCGGGTTGGTTAATCTCCACATTTTTTCGTTAAGTCATTAATTTTTTCTCAATTTCCATCTTTGGTAAATTCCGGCTTAGTGCATTTGATAGCTTTACAATTTGAGACTTCAAACAAATTTTTAGTGACATTTTTGAAAATTTTAAATTTCAATTTTTATTTATTTTGAAGAAAAATAATTTTGGTTTTTTCGAATTTTTGATTTTTTTTTTGGAAATTTTCAAGATATTTATTTATTTTTTAAAATTTTGGGCATTCTGGACTTTGTGAAAATTTTAAATCGTATGGTACCCCCCCTAAGTTCGACTTTTACAAAGTCCCTATGCAAAAAGGACTAAAATCTAAAATAAAGGAAAGTGTGTAAAAATAAACAAAGGCAAAATGCAATTTTTTTTTGTATTACCAAAGAAGGATTACAAGAACTTGAAGGAGAGATACATAGCTCATTGTGACTCAATAAAATTCCAGAACAACAACAAACTACATAAAGAAAACCAAGACAACAACATCATCAACAAAGTAGGGCTTATTGTGGGGTTGGGTGAGAGGGGTCGGGTGCATTGGGATCATAGGGGTCATGGAAGTAAGTGGGGATTGGTACCCCCTCACTTACTTGGAGCTTGTACATTTTTGCTTGAAGGCGGACCATCATGCTAGTGTCACGTCGATATGCCTCTTGGTCCATCATATAATCCCTTAAAAAATCATTGAAACTCGTCTGCAAGTTCTCAATGCGACGAGTGATGTCCGCTCCCATCATCTCGTGGTCCTCCTCCTCCTCCTCATCGTACTCCTCCTCTTCTCCCATTTCAACATCCTCCCCCACATTCACCGGTTGTTACTGGAAAAACCGCAATTGCCTAGCACTCCTAGTTCATGACTCCCCTCCAATGGTTTTTAGGATGCGGGGGACAGCGCATGGGGACGCAATTCTAGCATCTTTGAGAAAAGACGTGATGAGAGGGGGGTAGGGGAGGGAAACCTTTCCCTTGGGGTCCATGGCGGCATTGAGGATGTCGGCGATATGGGTGCCCGCATCAAGTAGGTGGTAGATAAAGTTGTCTTGGTGAACTCGCATCGACAAGTCATTGGATGTTTGAAAAAGACACCTAGAAATGATGAGGAAGGCGACTCGGGATCGTTCATTGAGGCTCCCCATGGGGAAATTTTTGGAATCCCACATGGTACCGTGGGAGAGGCACCCGATGCAAGTATGTTTCCCTATCGGCCGATCCACGGTGGGGTAACCAAAATGGGATGGTCTTGGGACGCCCTTAGTCCGCATCTTTTGGGTTAAAATCTTAGGAGAAAATGGGATGGGGGTTTGATCCATATACGCTTGGGTTGTGAACTCGCCCGTATGGACGAGTGTGCCATAGAATATATGAACCTCTTATTCCCACACCGTGGGCCCGAGTTCTTGGAAGAATTGGAACCACCCACGGGACCGGAATAGCGTAGTGAATGATTGGGGAATTTCATCCCAATTAACCTACCTTTTAATATGCATCATGCGGGAGGTGGAAAAGAAAGTATCGCACCATCTTCGCTCTTGACGAGAGTGGAATTCACCGTCGCCATCGGGCAAAATGTCGGTGCTGTTGTACTTGGTGGGGTGCTGGTTGTCGGCCATTTGGAAAGGAGTTGGGAGTGCTGTAAATTTTAGAGAGTAAGATGAATAAAATGAGAGGTGTGAAAATGATAAAGAGGAAGTGTGTATTTATAGGGTAGGTGTGGTGTAGGGGGTGAATTTTAAAGGAAATAATTTTGGAGGGAAAGGGCGATGAAGAATGGAGGGAAAAGGGTAGGAAAGAGGGAAAAATCAGAGGGAAATGAATGGATTGGGGAAGATAAAGGGGATAAACCATTGATGGAATCAAATATACTTCCCGAAAATCGAACCGGTTTGGTTCTGGGGCGTACCGATTCGCCCTATATTAATTTTTTATTCAACCTGATCAGCGAACCGATTTGGTTCTTGGGGCGAATCGGTTTGGTCCACTGTTTTCTGCACCTCAATTTTACTTCCTTTAAGAAAATCTATGCGTTGAAACTCTCAATTTTTTTTTCTGTTCCGAGATTCGCCCAAATTGTTCCTGCTCGCGTATGTGCCAAAAAAATGTCGATCGCTCTCCACAAAAGCTCTAAACTTTTTGATGTTTTTCCTTGCATGAATATCTCTCTAACAATTCACATCCTACGGAACTCTAATTACCCTAACCTAAAGCTAACTAATGTTAAAAAGAATCAGTCCATACGTATCGAGGGTGTGATGACCTCTCAATTCTTTCTCAATCAGCTCCGTAAACGGGGTCCGACAACCAAATGGTGTCGGTTGCTTCAACACACGCCTCTAAATATGGCTTTAGGCGTTTTCCGTTAACTTTGAATGTGTCTCCCACATTTGTATGTTCCAATTCAATGGCTCCATGGGGGAACACCTCTTTCACGACAAATGGGCCTGTCCACCGTAAGCGTAATTTATCGACAAACGAGTGGAGATGAGAGTTATAGAGAATCACTTTTTGCCCCAAATGAATCTCTTTACGTCAGATGATTTTATCATGTGTGTGTTTCATCCTCTATTTAGATATCTTGGCATTCTCATACACATCGTTGTGCATCTCTTACAATTCATTCAATTGAAGCTTACGAGCTTCACCGACTTTGTCTAAATTATAGTTAAACCTCTTGATTGCCCACTAATCTTTGTGTTCTAACTACATGGGGAGATGTCAAGTTTTCCATAGACAAACCAAAATGGGGGCATCCCTCGGGGGACCCCCTCGGGGGTTCTTGTATGAGGTTCTATAAGCCTATAGCGTATCGTTTAATCGAAAGAACCAATCTTTTCAGTTAGGATCGACGGTTTTTTCGAGAATGTTCTTGATTTCACGATTTTCTAGATCGACTTTCCCACTCGTTAGGGGGTGATAAGTCGACCCAACCTTGTGAACAACTCCATACTTTCTCATAAGTTTTTTAAACGGCCGATTGCAAAAGCGCTTACCGTTATCACTAATAATTGCCTTCGGAGCATCGAAGCTAGAGAGTATGTGTTCTTGCAAGATGTTAATAACCACCTTTTTGTTATTAGTTTTTGTATCTATGGCCTCTATCCATTTCGACACATAATCTATCGTAACAAGGATGTATAAGAAACCAAAGGCGGGAGGGAAAGGGCCCATGAAGTTAATACTCCAACAATCAAATATCTCAATAACGAGTATGGGGGTCAATGGCATCATGTATCGACGGGTATTGGCTCCTATTATTTGACATCTATCGCATGATTTACAATAAGCGTTTACTTCTCGAAAATTGTGGGCCAATATAGACCTCTTTGGAGAATCGTAGTTGCCGTGTTTTTCGTCAAAAAATGGCCTCCACATGCTTTCGTATGACAAAAGCGGACGACACTTGGAATCTCATCATCCGGTACACAACTTTGGATGATTTGGTCCGCGCAATATTTAAATAGGAATGGATCGTCGTAGAAAAATATGCGGGACCAAGTAATGAACTTTTTCTTCTCTTGCGGTGTCCAATCAGGAGGGACGGCTCCCGTGACAAGATAATTAACTCTGTTCACAAACCAAGTGAGAGAAGAATTGACAGATAATTTCTCATCCAAAAAATATTCATCTATGGGTATGGGATCACTAGGTACGTCGGATTAAAGCCGGGACAAATGGTTGACAACAATGTTTTCTACTCCTTTCTTATCTTTTATAGAGAGATTGAATTCTTGTAAGAGTAGGATCCACCTTATGAGGCGTAGCTTAGCATCCTTCTTAGAAAGGAGATATTTAAGCGCCACGTGATTAGCACTACACCAAAATGGGCAAATTGTCACCTTTCAGCCGGCCAGCCTTGTCAAGGTCATTGACCGTGACAAAAAAACACGCGTTTTATGTCACGGTCATAGACCGGGACAATTCTTGTCACGGTCAATGACCTTGACACGACCGTGACAACTTTTCCAGCAAAAACCCTTCTTTTTTCCCTCCCACGCCGTTCCCTCCATTTCTCTCTCTCTCTCTCTCTCTCTCTCTCGACGCTGCTCTCTCTCTCTCTCTACTTTCAGGTCCATTTTCTCTCTCTCTCTCTCTCTCATTTATATATATATTTGTGTGTATATTTGTGTGTATGTGTATATATATATATATATATGTGTATGTGTGTGCGTGGAGGGGGGCAGGGGGTGGGGCGGGGTGGGGCAGGGTGGGGGAGGGGGTGGTGGAGGGGGGCAGGGGGTGGGGCGGGGTGGGGCAGGATGGGGGAGGGGGTGGTGGAGGGTGGGGTGGGGTGTGTGTGTGTGTGTGTGTGTGTGTGGTGGTATGTGGTGGGGGAGGGGGTGGGGTGGGGTGGGGTGTGTGTGTGTGTGTGTGTGTGGTGGTGTGTGGTGGGGGAGGGGGTGGTGGAGGGGTGGGGCAGGGGGTGGTTAGGGGTGGGGTGTGTGTGTGTGTGTGGTGGGGGAGGGGGTGGGGTGGGGTGGGGTGGGGTGGGGTGTGTGTGTGTGTGTGTGGTGGTGGTGGTGGAGGGGGGGTGGTGAGTGGGTGGGGCAGGGGGTGCTTAGGGGTGGGGTGTGTGTGTGTGTGTGTGTGGTGGTGGTGGTGGAGGGGGGGGGGGTGGTGGAGGGGTGGGGCAGGGGGTGGTTAGGTGTGGTGTGTGTGTGTGTGTGTGGTGGTGTGTGGTGGGGGAGGGGGTGGGGTGGGGTGTGTGTGTGTGTGTGTGTGTGTGGTGGTGGTGGAGGGGGGCAGGGGGTGGGGTGGGGTGGGGTGGGGTGTGTGTGTGTGTGTGGTGTGTGGTGGGGGAGGGGGTGGTGGAGGGGTGGGGTGGGGTGGGAATTGATATCCAAGACATGTATTTGAATTGATATCAATTTATTTGAATTGATAGAATTGTTTCTAGGATAATAATCCTACTATAAGATAATTGCTCAAAATAAATATTAAATAATAATTACTAAGATATCAATTGAAATAAAGTCTTAATAACCTAACCAAAAGAAATAAAATAAAATATCAAATAAATTATCATCCACCTCATAGACATTCCCTACCAATCATTTTAAGATAATTTTATCCGTATAAAGATAATAGATTATGTAATTTTGATTATGGATATAGGACAACAAACATTTTGTTTCCATTTTTAGTCCCTATTTTCAAATTAAAGGGACACGTGGCATGTTATGATTGGTTAACGTTTTATGAATATGGGTCCGCACCAGCGGTTTTATTCAAAAATAGGGACTAAAATCATAAATAAAATGTTTGTTGTCCTATTTTTAAAATACATATTACAATAAATCCTAAATTTACAAACCCCTAAAGATAAATACCTTTGATTGCAAAGCATGCACTTGTATTATTATTATACAACATGTATTATTTCGACGTGTAATTCTAAAATCTCACCTAGTTTTGTATTCTATTTTTAAAATCATACTATCAATTCACGAGACACTAAACAAGAAAGAGGACATATTAAAATCATACTATCAATTCACTATTATGAAATTTGGTTAATTGATTATTTAAAAAAAAAAGCAGAAGTAGACTAACATATATACACAACACTAAAAGTAGACATCAATTTTATAAATAATTGATATTTTCATTCAAAATATGTGTGTGTGCGCGTGTGTGTGTGCGTGTGGTGGGGGTGGGGGTGGGGTGGGGTGGGTAGGGGTGGTGTGTGTGTGTGTGTGTGTGTGTGCGTGTGGCGGGGGTGGTATTGACGGAACTTACACATACGTTATAATATAGACGAAACATTTTTTTTATCTGTACTAATAACATTTTTTTTACAGCAAAAATGTCTCCTTCAGATGTTAGGGCGAAGATGATGATGCTGTTTATGATGATGTCGTCGTCTGGGTTCGGTGGTAGCGGAGGCGACGAGGGCTCCTCCGCCCCTAGGCTCCCCAAATATGGAAAATTTGGGATTACCGTCGAAAACAAGTCGGAGCTTTTAGCGAGATCCCTCGAGCTGCTAAAGACGGTCATCGGCCCGGGGTTTATGAGTTGGAAGGAGGTGCCGTATGAGCTCAAGTTAGCTGTTTGGGCGGCACTACAGGTAATATTTATATGAATATTTCAATTTCAATTTATATTTATATTTATATTTATATTTATATTTATATTTGTATTTATATTTATATTTATATTTATATTTATATTTATATTTATATTTATATTTATATTTATATTTATATTTATATTTATTCGCAACTAACATTGTATTTGTTGGACAGGAACAATTCAACTTGGATCCAAAGCTACGCGATTCCGTCTTGGAGCAGTTGAGGGAGCAACACAAGACGTGGAAAAAAAATATGCGGACACGGTACTTTGGAAAAACACGAGAGACCATTTTACAATGGCGCGGATCCGTCCCGCCCAAGGAGCCGATCTCATTGGCACAATGGCAAAAGTTCATTGACAATGAGATCGAGGATCGACAATTGGCATCTCGCCAATCGGGGAGGGAAAATCGGGCTAAAAAGACGGACGTGCACTACTCCGGCCGGACCTCTTACGCTGAGGTGGAGCATAGGATGAAGGTAATATTTAATTTATCTATAACTACAAAAATATCTTATTGGATATTATTTTACTTTGCGGGGCCGATACTAATTTTACTTTACTTTATTTTATTTCAGGGGGTAGGGAGTGGGCCAGGGGGTAAGCCACATAGGCTCGATACTTATGTGGCTCTTCGGACGAAGAAGGGGAAGGACAAGGAGGTGTCCCTGAGCGTCGCGGCCACGATTGTAAGTAATCCGACAGTTTAATTATTGTTAATTACGTTATAATTTTTTAGTTTACTTATTTTACTAATCATGTGCTTTTTGTCGTTTCAGGAAAAGCTTAAGGAAGTGCATGAGTCGCAGTCTGATGCCGACAAGGCATCTTTGTCCACAGACGCACTCAGCCAAGTGCTTGGCTCTGATCGCAAGGGGAGGACAAGGGGAGTGAGCTCGCGGGTGGCCAAATCTAGGATCATCGGATTGGAGACGAGCGACACCGGGTTGGCTCGAACGGTGGATTCACACGACGCGAAGCTGTCCCGTTTGGAGGCGACGGTCCAAGATATGTACGCATTCATGAAGCGTACGTTGGGTGGAGACCGTAAAGAGAAAGGTAAAGGGAAAGGGAAGGAGAAGGCGGTGGAGGAGGAGGTGCGGGAGGACGAGGAGGTGCGGGATGACGAGGATGTGGACCTCGCTGCTTCATCACCGACACGTTCGTATCTCGACGATCCGCTTCCCTATTTGGCGCCCTCCAACAGACCATTATCGACGATTGGTTGGCCGAGCGTGTTCATATTGGACATATTTGATGGCCAGCGGATAGGGCGGGGGTTGAGGGACCCGGATATCATCGAGGGTGGAATAGTCCATGGACGTGTGCTTCAAGGGATGGAGTCCAGGTTGCTCGTCACGCATGTCATACCCGGGAAGGAGAACTCCCTACTGTGGTTGCGCGAACAATGCGGCACGACATATATTAGTGGGTGCGTCAATTCGTATGTCGTGTGGCCTACTCACCTCCTCACATTTACCCAAGACATGTAGTAACATTATTTTTAAGTTTGTCCATTTTAATTATATTTGGATTATATCGTCATGTATATTATTTTTACTTTGAAAATTTGGATTATACTGTCATGAATATATATTTGCATTATCTTTAGTTTGTGTTGGATATATGATGTTTGGAACAGGTACAACGTTGTTATAACATGTACAAATATACTGCTGGGCAGTGGCGGTGGCCATACTGCCCAGCAGATTTTTTTTCAATTCTGCCCAGAATTGTCACGGTCATTGACCGTGACAAGTCCTTGACAAATCTTGTCACGGGCTTGTCACGGTCAATGGCCGTGACAATTTTTTTAAAAAGGGTCACGGCTTTGTCACGGTTTATAACCGTGACAAACGTGTCACGGTCATTGACCGCGACACGACCGTGACACAAAATGCGAGTTTTGTGTCAAGGTCAATGACCGTGACACGACCGTGACAAAAAAAGTTATCTCGCCTCGAAATGTCACGGTCATTGACCTTGACAAGGTGAATTTGTCAAGGTCAATGACCTTGACAAATGGGCAGATTTGGTGTAGTGTAGTAAAGCATGTGATGGGAAAACCGATGAGGTAGGAGCGAAACTTATCTGGGGCAAAAACTACCGCTAACAATCATTTCTACGTGGTGAAGTAATGGAGTTGTATTCCGGTTAGAGTCCGACTAGCGTAATAGATGACATAACCCTTCCTGTCTTTTTTTTAGCCCAAAACAGTCCCTATAGTGTAATCACTCGTATCACACATAAGCTCGAATGGAAGGGAACAATCCAGAGCATGCATCATAGGGGGTGAAAATAAACATGCTTTTTAATTTGTCAAAAGCACTTTGTCATGCTTCATTCCACTCAAAGGGGTATCCCTTCATAAAGAGGTTGCTCAAGGGCCTAGCAATGGCACTAAAATCCTTAATGAACCTTTTGTAAAAGCCCGCATGGCCCAAGAAAGAGCGCAAGTCCTTTAGTGATTTAGGTGGGGTAAGCTCGGCTATGACATCTATTTTTTCCCTATCGACTTCAATTCCTTTGGACGACACAATGTGTATGAGAACTATTCCTTTGATTACCATGAAACGACATTTTTCCCAATTTAAAACCAAGTTCGTTTTCACACACCGTGCAAGTAATGTTTCAAGATTTGCAAGACAAAGGTCAAAAGAGGGTCCAAAAATGCTAATGTCATCCATAAATACCTCAAGGCCTCTTTCAACCGTGTCGCTAAAGAGACTAATCATGCACCTTTTAAAGGTCGCGGGTGCATTACACAATCCAAATGGCATACATTTGTAGGCAAACGTGCCAAAGGGACATGTGAAAGTCATTTTCTCTTTATCAAGAACATCTACCTCTATTTGGTTATATCTGGAGTAACCGTTAAGAAAACAATAATATGGGTATCCCGCTAATCTCTCTAGCATTTGGTCGATGAATAGTAAGAGGAAGCATTGAGTTTTTGATAATCAATGCAAATGCGCCACCCGGTGGTGGTACGTTGGGGAATTAACTCACCCTTGGAATTCTTGAGCACTATCATTCCCGACTTCTTCAGGACGACTTTTATTGGACTCACCCATTTGCTATCCAATATTGGGTAAATGATCCTGACGTCCAATAACTTAATGATTTCCGCTCGTACTAGCTCTTTCATGGTGCGGTTCAATCGCCTTTGCATTTTCCTCGGGGGCTTCACGTCCTCCTCCTCGAGGTGGATTTTATGGGTAGAAATTAAAGGAATTATACTTTTAAATCCTCTATGCACCAACCAAAATCACTTCGGTGCTTCCTCAAAATCGCTAACATTTTACCCATTTGCTCTTTATCTAGGCTAGAGGAGACAACAACAGGAAATATCTCATCCTCTCCCAAATAAGCATAGTTAATGTTGGAGGGTAGTTTCTTTAATTCAAGGGTGGAAAATTTTTCATCAGAGGGAAGCGTGCGTGACTCCCTTGGTGGTAATTCCTTGAATCATGAAACCCAACTCACATTTCTCACGTCCTAATCTGACGCTCTCTCGTCTAATTCCATTCTCCACTCTCCTACCTCTCTCTTATAATCGGTGTATGCCCAGTCGCTCTCACCACTCGAAATAAGTCTTTCTCTGAAGGAGTCTCCACTAAATTTCCCTCTACATTCTCCTTTATTAATTCCTCAATAAGATCCACTATGTGAAAATCATCCTCATCACCCATTTGACTCGCAATATTGAAGATGTTTGTTTCTAAGGTCATGTTTTCGAAAGTGAGTTACATTTTCCCATTTCGAGGGTTAATCAGGGCATTAGCCGTAGCTAAGAATGGGCATCCAAGAATGATGGGAAAATGATTACTTAAGATGATTGGGGTTCCGTGTCCCAAATGACAAAATCTACCGAGAAGTAGAAGGTTTCAACTTGGACTATAACATCCTCAACAATGCCTCGTGGTATCTTCATGTTACGATCTGTGAGTTGGAGAGTGATTTTTGTGGGCTTGAGGTCCCCCAAATCGAGTTGCCTATATATGGATTAGGGAAGAATATTGACACTCGCCCCTAAATCAAGTAAGACCTTTTATATTAGATTCTCCTTAATAAGGCATGAAATGGTAGGTGCACTCGAATCTTTAAACTTTGGTGGGAGGTCATTAAGTACAACGGAGATCACATTTTCTGCTAGGAAGACGTTCTTTTTCACCTTTATCCTTCTTTTCATCGTCAATAAGTCCTTAAGGACTTTAGCATAGGTGGGAATTAGCTGTATAGCATTGAGAAAAGGTAAATTCAGCTTGACTTGCTTAAAGACATCTAACACGACATTATGGGGGATCCATTTTTTGGGAGGAACCAACCATTGAGGTAAAGGCACAACGGTGGGTGGTTTCATTACGACTTTAGGCTCACTAGTATCATCATTGTCACTCTTCATCAAGGGGGAATATTCTGCCTCATTCGTACCGGGCGAAATCTTTTTGTCTTTAGGTGTGTCGTGTGGGGGAGGCGATAAATCAATAACTCGCCCATTACAGAGAGTGGTAATGGATTGACATGTCTCTTGATGTTCATTGGAAGTAGAGATACCACTAGTTTGACCTTGAGGAGGTTTTGGCCTTGGGCCGGAAACTTACCCTTCTCTTGGATACTTAAATTGCAACCTAGAGATATTCACATTCATTTTGGTTTCATTCTGGGCTTGGATGAATTGATTTATAGTATCTTCAATATTTCTCCATAGTGGGGTGATATATGGTGCGGGAGGTGATGCTTGCATATGTGGAGTTTGTTGAAAATGTGGAGGTGGAGGTGGGGCAACCTGTGAATTAGGATTCAACGCAGAATGTTATTTCCCATAGCTAAAACTAGGATGGTTCCTCAATGATACATTATGATAATTCCCATTCGGGGCATCTAAATTACCCTTAAATCTTCCTATAGCATCCACTTGCTCATGTAGCATTACTTTGTAGGTGGGTATCGTTGGACATTCCTTTGTTGAATGGACCATTTCATAAATAGCACACACCTTCTCTTTCATTGCTCGGGTGGATCCGATTGGTTCCCTTAGCCTTGATCCGACTACGTCTCCCACACAATAAAGACTAGGCGCTGAAGGAGTAGTGGGAGCTTGTCGAACCCATTTTTGGGTGTTAGGATCTGATGTGTCCCACACTTGGGTTGTCTCGATGACAAACTTAAGGTGGGTCTCTGCACCGTGTTTATCTACTTTCCAAAATGGTCTCTCGCACATTGTCTCAATGAGTTATTTAGAAGATACGCTTAGACCGTGGTGAAAGAAAAGTATGAGATGACACTTCTCAAAACCATAATGAGGGCATGTACTAACTAGCTTGTTGAAACGTTTGTAACATCAATCAAAAACTGATTTTCTTGTTATCGGAATGTTTGAATTTGATCTTGGATGGAATTTGTTCGATGTTGGGGAAAAAACTTTAAGAGAAATTTGGATTGCATTTCCCTCCATGATCCAATTGAGTTCGGTGATAAAGACCAAATCCAGGTCTTAGCTTTATCCTTTAAGGAAAAAGGAAAGAGTTTGAGGTGAACGACATCTTGTGTGAAAGTTTGACGCTAAATGTATCGCATGCCTCTTCGAACTCACGAATGTTGAGATAAGGCTTTTTCGAATCCAACACGTGAAATATGGGAAGAATTTGTATCATCCCATTACAAAAATGGAATTGTCCCGCATTGTATGGAAGTAGAATGCATCCTAGGGTGACCGTTCTCTCGGGATAGAGGAGTTCTCTCATGGGATGATATGGCATTTCACCCTCACCCGTACCAAAACTAGCATGTTCTGACATGGCTCTCTCTCCAATTGATTCGAATTCCTCACTTAACATGCTCGGAGTGTGACTCAATGTGTGACTATTGATAGAGTTAGGTGGTGTAGGTGGTGGAACCCAGAACTACATAACATTTGGAGTGTGTGGGCTATCGGGACTGTACTTTCCTAGAGGATTTTCGTGAATTTGGGTAGGAGTAGATTGTGGAGTTTGTTGAACATTTTGCATAAAAGGCTTTTGAGAGATGCTATATTTTTTTTTGCTTTTTAAATTTCTGAATTTTTTGAATGTTTTGGATTCTATGATTTTTTTTGCCTTTTTGAGATTTGGAGTCAAATTTGTTATTAAATCGACCTAACCTAAAAGTCTACCTAGATCCCCGATAATGATGCCAAAAACTAGGCGCGACTTAAATTGTGTCTCTAGTGCGTGCTAATTACGGTTTAAGTGCAAATCAGTCGCATAAGTAATAAACCTGGTAAGACGGGGTCGAATCCTCAGGGAAATAGGACGTAGAACGTGACGACAATAGGTAAAAAGACAAATCCTAAGGTCGATTCTAGAAAAAGAAAGGAAAGATGATTTATTTTAAGTTTATATCTACTAACTAAATGCAAATTAATTAAACTAATAATTAAACTATGTATGCAAGAGTAAACTAACTGTGACTGGCTAAATAACAACGAGAAAAATAGGTTGGACTACAATCCCCCGGACCTTAGTATGTTTACCAGATATAAAAGCAATTGTGAATTAGATAATTGATCAAACCCAGACTTTATGAATTCCAGGCATTACATATATAAGGCTACAAGCCCACATCATACATAATCAAGAATAGAAATAAAGCGGTGTCGGAATAGCTGACACGGGCGTCGCACTCTTAAACACCCCTGTTACCAAGGGCAAATGAGGTTAAAAGTCCTACGACGGGAGTATCAACTAACCAACACGATTCAATCATTTATTTAATTCAAAGAATTACTTTTATATTCATGCGAACCACATCGGGTTAGGTTCATGCATCCCAAACCTTAGAAATCTAGCCGGACATTATGAAACTATGTTTAAACAAGAAATCTATGTTGCATGAATTCATATTTGCGTGAAAAGTAAAATTAAACATGCAATGAAGGATTTTAACTAAGAAGAATGAATTACCTACAACAAATATGAAAGTAATTGAAAACAATAAAGAAAAGATTACTTGGAATGAATAAAAGCCTTGAATTAATCCAAATTGATGAAGAAATTATTGAACAATATGAATCCTACACTTCTTGGCTTCAAAACCCTCTCAAAACTAACTAAAAATAAGCCTTCTAATGTCTGCTATGATAAAAGAATAAATACATCACGTTATTTTAAGTGCTTGTCCCATCCACAACTCTATTTTTTAGGAATAAAGAATAAAAAATCCGTCCAGGCGAACCGATTTTATTTTTCCTTCATTGCTGGGTCGAATCGGTTCGATATTTACCAGTAGGGTGAACCAGTTCTACTTATTTTTTATCGTTCCGGTTTGGCTTTGGCAATGGGGACAACCGGTTCGACCTTGCCTTCATCGGTTCGATTTGGTGTTGACAGAGTGGCGAATCGGTTCTATGATGGTTTCATAGGTTCGGTTCGCTGCTTTTATATTTTTCTTCGATTGTCTCCTTGATTTATTCTCAACTTTGAAGCTTCATAACTTCACAATCGGGGCTCGGATTTGGATTCCGTTTCTTCCTACATGCTCATGAACTCAAGGTCTTCAACTTCCCTTTAGGTTCCATATCCCTGTTCCTGGTAAAAAATTATTGTTTTTCCCTTGACTTTCCTTCACTTGTATCTTTCTTGAGTTTGAGTTTTCTCTTTTCTTCAATCTTGTAAATGTATGAGAAATACACGAAAATCGGTGCACTATATAGAAAAGGTTATTAGCAATAGTATGATATAAATAAACTCAATTTATACTGCACAAGATGATAAAAACCTCTAAATTAATAGGATAAATACGAAGAATTTATGCCCAATCACAAGGCATGGGGAAAAGAACTCATATAGGTTTTCTTTATTCCTAGTGAGATGCTCATATCGTTTTGATTACATAGATGTAAAAAATAAGGATACTATATATTTATCCCCATGCTTGATGTAGATGCATGTGGTAGATGAATTAGAATCTATGGAAGTCATTTCTACCAATTCAGAGTCTATAATTTTTGAATAAGGAAACAATCTTAACCTTTTTTATTCCTTTTAGAGAATCCAACTGAATATCTTAGGTCAGTCTTGGGAAGACAAAAACGTAGATCACAATGATAAAAGCTACACCACTCTCACCATCAACGACTTTGAATATGAAATTCTAAGAGACAAAATGTTTAATGTCAACTTTTGAGAAATCCAATAGGTAGTTGTCTAAGATGTCCAAGAAAATGCAAATGGACTAATTGTTTGTCAGTAGTAAGTAGTGATTAGTATCGAAGAGAGAGATAAATGAAGGATATAAAGAAAAAGAAAAGGAATGAGAATAGAGGCCAAGAGCCTTTAATAAGGATTAAACTCCCTCCCCATATTAATCTTAAGCCAACAAGTATACGACATACAAGATAATTAATTGCAAAAATAAACAATTTATTGGTTACCCTCAACTCCAGAACTCCACAAAATAACTCCCCTTTCCATCTCCTAAAGTAAATTTATGGTATGTCACCATCAGAAGTGGTAAGGATCTGATTACCATGGTCGAACCTATACATTAGAGTTATGAGGGCGATTACTGACTTAGCCATGATGTGTTGTTTTTGGCTAACATGTCAACCTTGAAAAATCATGATAACTATTAAATTATCATGCAAGGCATGAAATACATGATCTTAGAAAGTCACCTCATTAATGTTTGTTAATTATTTCTTAGCCGACTATCCATATACTTTATGTTTCAAGGGATGTAGCCTCTCTAAGAATCCTATAATAAGGTTGTGAGGTTAACCAAATGCAGCACCTTCATTTATGGTTGGGAGAACATTATGCATAATGAGACCTCTAATAACACAATTATTGGTTTGACCAATATAGTGAAGGAAATGTAGGGATGCAAAGCCTAGATTGCTAAAGACTTCAAGGTTCTTTAGGTCAGATTTTGCGTAACTTACCATAAGTTGATCGAGATAGGGAGGGATCATACTGAACTAATAGCCAAGTATGATAAGATAGCGAAGAACAAGGATAAGGAGCATACCGATACTAATAAAGATTTGGATAAGGCATTTGATAATGGCTTGTAGCTACCCAAGTTTTATATTATTAGTATTTTGCCTTTAATAAAGTCTAAATTGATGGACTTAAGAATGGATAGTTCCCCCAGAAATGATGATGTGTACAAAATTCCCCTTCCATTCTCCCCCAATTTTGATAAAAGTATATCATTTCTCCCCAAGAGGATGAGTAGAAGGTCGAGTATGTGCTAGAAAAATATTATTGTCTTGGCCTACTAAGAGACTACTGTTGTGTAATACCAAAGGAAAAAATTCCCTTAGATCTTAATGTTTCTTTTTTCTAAACATGAGGCACTAAGACCTTTTTTTTCTAATTAATGTCGGCCTATGTCCACTTGGACCTATGATGAAATATCTAATTTCTTTATTATGTTCTTATAGTAGTTGTTATCTCTATGATTATTATAATGCTATGAAAATAGGTTATTATTAAATGAGTTAGAATATTTTGGAAAATAGTGAAGGATCAATTTGTGATCGAATTCACATACTTCTCCTATTTTATAAATAATATAAGATACTGAAGATCACTAGACACAAACAAGTCAATTTATAATTAAATTACTAAATTTGCTTGTGAATTATCAAACTTGATAATCTTAGTGTTCAAGGTCTTAGGGGAATCACCCATTCACTATCTCATGATCACCTAATCTTCATACATCATGTTGATTGTTTTAAATAATGTGTTAATTTGGGCATCTTAGGCTAATTTTTTATCATCTTAAAACATCTTGGTCATCTTAGTCCAATTTAGACGTTTTAGGCTAGTTTGGTCATCTTAGATTGTTTAGGCTAACATGGGTTGACTTTTTGTCATCTTAAACCGTCTATGCCATTTTAGACCGAGGTAGTCGTCTTATGCTAGTTTTAGTAATCTTAAACCATTTAAGCCATCTTAGGATTGTTTTGTATGACTCAGATTCTTTAGGGTGGCTTAAATGGCTTAAGTTAGTTTTGGTCATCTTTAACCATTTCGACCATTTTAGACTGACTTTTTTTGTCTTAAGCTAATTTTTGGCATCTTAGACTATATAGGCCATCTTAAGCTACTTTTGGTCATTTTAAACCATCTAGGACATCTTAGTCTAACTTAGACCTCTTAGGCCAAGTTTGGTTGCCTTAGACCATCTAGGCCGACTTAACCTTATAAATTTTTGGTTAGCTACCTTTGGTTGACTTAGTCATTATAATCTAATTCATCTTAGACCATTTAGTTCAATATGTATATAGCATATGGTTGCTCCATCCGTGAAGACGTATTAAATGTAAATTTGTCTTCATAAATGGTTTAAAAACATGGATGATCTTATAAACTTGAGAAAAATAATGCAACAATAGTGTAGGTGTCAAGAACTTGAAATTTTATTATTAGTCTAACTCTTGTCATCTCTGCTCACCAGGGCTAACAATAAAACTAAAACTATTCAAATTAAATAATTCTAAAAGAACCACTTATTTATCTTTAATAATAAAATTCTTGAGGTTCATGGAATTCCACAATGTGGGTACTAGAGTCCCATCCAAATTATCTAAGTGGTAAGATCATATTCTGCTAGTTGGGGAAATCTTGAAAGGACCTTCCTAATTCGGATTGATCTTAACATTAAAGGATTATTTTAGCCCTAGGCAGAATATTCTTAAGCACGAGGTTTATGATGATGAATTATTTATGCTTGGATATCTTGTCATAATATTAAGAGAGTTCTTATTGGCAGGCCAAAAGGTGAATGAGTGTTTGTTATCTTCTTTCTTTAGTGAGATCTAACTTTTGAGTTAGTCGGTAAGCATTGTGGTTATTTTCAAAGATATTGGTTGTAAAATTTGGGAGGACAATCTCTAAATGAATAAGAACCTCCATTCTGTAGGTTAAGGTATAACGAGTCTCTCCAGTAGATTACTCTGGTGTTATTCTCTATGCCTAAAGGATGCTGGGAAATTCCTGGAATGACTTTCCTTTGGCTTTCTCTAGCTTTCTGTTTACTCTAAGAAGGATTGTTTTGTTAGAGATCTCAACTTGACCATTTCTCTAAGGAAAGATGATTAAGTCTCCCAGTGGTTTTGAATTCCATACTCAACACAGAAGTCCTAAAGGTATCTTTTAAATTCGTATACCAAAGCCATTAAATCCAGAATCTCATTATGATGTTCCTTTTCATGAATATTTTCCTGTCGACTTCTTTGACGTGAGTTTGTGTCTTTAACTTTATCTACTTAGTGAAGTAATCGATTGTTGTAATGAAGAATTTCCAATCTCTAGGATTCCTTGGAAGTGGAATGACAATGCTCATAACCCACCAAGTAAAAACAAGGAATTGTGTGGGGATTTAAGTCCCTAATCAATTGTTGTGATGATTGGGGAGAGCTACGGGTACTTAGAAAGTTTCTAAACATACTTCACAACACCCTTGACATGAATGGCCACTAATAACCTTGTAAATCACCCTATAATCCAATGATAATAAACCAACAAGTGCGTCACAACTTCCTTTGTGCATTTATGTCAAAGTTTTATCCATTTTTTCTGGGTGTACGCATTATATGAATGGTCTAGTGTATCCTATAAAGGTGTCCATTTGAGTTAAGGAAAAACTTGTCTGACCTAATCTTCAACTTTTTGTAAGAATAAAGTCCACCAGTCTTTAAGTAGGCTACAATTGGGTCCATCCAGCTCGATGCTTTGTTAATCTTCCTTATTATGGATTTTATATATGAGTCTTATATGCTTTTACGTTAGAGTTACTCCAATTTTATGGTCCAAATTAAGTCAGTATCAATGGATGAGGCTGGAGTGGCCAAGGCTTTGACATAAATGTAGTAGTTTTATGGTAATTATTCAACTATTATCTACCTAAAGATCTTGAGAAGGCTTCTTGATTTGCATTGGTATGCCATTATCCTAGGGTACCTTGCTTCATTCTCACTATTTAGTTGGTTTTTAATCAGCTGCAAATCATTATGTATGACAATATATCTTAATCCCATTACAATCTCTTTGTAGGTTGACTATCATGAATTCATACGCACCTTTGTTATTGGATCCATTGAACCCTAATTAGACAAATCGCTAATCCAATGCATATGATTCATTCATGTAAAGAGTTATCAATAAATTGTATCCATATACATATATGATCTTTGGGGTTGAAAATTTATGGCCTCTAATGACGACATTAGACATTTAAATTAGTGTGTTGGGTTTGACAATATCTTCCTCTGGGCATCCTTATTATGAACTCGTCTAAGACTTTCCCTAGAAAATGTTGAATCCTGCTAGCTTTAGCGACTCAATTTTTCACCCTATTGATGTGGTCGACCTTATTTAGGACTTTCTTTAAACAGCATGGTATAAGGACGACTATAAATTTGTGTCAAAATACTGTCAAATATATCCTCTATATCATTATGTATCTTCATCTAGTATCTAAAATCACGTCACAAAAAAATGTTTATATGTCGAATGATGTGTATGAGATTTCACAATGACGTTCATGTTTTTGTGAATGGACTTTAAAATTAAATATCTCTGTTCGAAATCAAACTCACATGTTTGGAAAACTCTTTCAAATATCCACTATGAATATGTTATTCTTAAGTCTTTAAAATTTCATAACTAACACAAAGCATAAACATTTATTTTTTATGAAATTTGTATACGAAAAAGGGATTGTTTTGATATTTACCAATTGAGGTATTGAATGTGAAAAATAAAAAATATAATAAAGAAATTATAGATTTGTGATACAAATTTTGAATCATACATAAACTTGTCAATGTAAAATTTTCAATGAAAAACATTTTTAGATTATATATATATATTACACATATATTTTTATTATACCTCTTTATTTGGAAAGATTTTAGTCAATAGTGAAGGTTTATGTGTGAAACTTTAGTAACAAAAAGTTAACCACAAATTTTAATAAGCTCATCACTCTAAAAAACACATACACACAATCTCTTTTCGTCTAATATTATAACATACATCCATGTGCCAATTCACATCGCTCCATCTATGGTACTGATTCTTCTCACCTAATTGATTAAGAAAATTGCCTCCCCTTATTGATTATTATCGCAGTTCAATAGTTTTGAAAGTCCCATGTTTTGGATTTTGCACTAAAGCAATCAGAGTTGGTTTTGATAATTAATTAGGTTTTATATTATTTAGACTTTCTATTTATATATTTTAGAGAAAATAATGAACAAGACCAACGAAAAATTGACCTTAGCCTTTAACACGCTAGTCACATTCTAGATTTGGAATACTTAGGTATTCTCACTTGCAATGTTTCACTGCTGGAATCAAATCCCAGACCACGTCAAAATCCCCATATTTGAGCTTCATTGTTGTTGGTGACACTTCGTGAGCTTGCAAACGTCATCAATGTAGCAATTTTTCCATAAACTCCAACGCTCCACCATAGGAAATGCTACCTGAGATGCATTGGAGAGTCACCATTTAGTGTGGTTGGGCGGTGATTGGAGAGAATAAGACAGAGTATCATTTTTAGATAAGGCTATTTTTTCTTTGTCATTACTAGTCTTAGAAATTTAGATTTCATACTCAATATTTCGAAGTTTGGATTATCACTTTAGAGTTTCCTATTATGGGGGTCTAAGGTTGAAGCCTAATCTTAATTTTTCCTTACAAAAATTACTTGTAGCATTAATTTAAATTATGGCCAATCTTTGCTTTGTACTAGCATGTAACCCGATCGATGCGCGGGCGTATTATAATATTTATTAAAAATATTGCAAAAATTAAGTCCAACTTATCAAATAAAGAACTAGCTACAAAATAAAATTTATGTCTCTATTATAAACTCTCTCCAAGGGTCTAAGGTTGAAGCCTATCTTTATTTTTCCTTACAAAAATTACTTGTAGCATTAATTTAAATCATGGCCAATCTTTGCTTTGTACTAGCATGTAACCCGATCGATGTGCAGACGTATTATAATATTTGTTAAAAATATTGCAAAAATTATGTCCAACTTATCAAATAAAGAACCAGCTACAAAATAAAATTTATGTCTCTATTATAAACTCTCTCTAAGTCTCTAAATGGTCTTATAGACTTCTTCTTCAAACGAGCCTTCCTTCATTTTATAACATGGCAAAATATGCTAAAGGTAAAATTGGACATTTTTAAATGTTAAGGGTAGGATCGAAATTGCACACATGTGCATGTGTGCTGTGAGGTAATGAGGGTATTTAGGGTAATGGAAACAAAATCAGTAAACACATGTGGCTAATTTGGTTTTATTTGGTTTGGGATTTTATGCAGAATGTGTATGGGTTTGGAAGAATGGGTTTGAGTCTTTCAATTGGATGAGTCCAGGTAGGACGGTTAATTGGAAATGGGTTTGGGAAGGTCACATCCTGGTCATGAAAGTGGATGGGTCGAAGCATGTTGGATATCCGGTGTTGGATTGTGAAGTTGATAGCAGTTATGAGGTTCGGGTACGTGGAAACGGGTTTAGAGCTAGTCGGATTGGAGGGTCTACGCAGGCCGGTAATGGAGGTTATGACTCACATAGGGTTTTGAAAGATGGAGAACTTATAACTACAATAATAACCAGGCCTAATATGAGTACTCCTCTCTACACAGCTCCACCAAATATCGGTCCGTGGCGACATCGAGCCTAGCTGATAAGAGCTGGATGAGTAACCCATAAAAGTGGCCCACATTATTAACCACAACAGTGAGTAGCCTACGACTGCACCGACATGTAGATCTCCCTCGAGGTTTCCTGGATCCACAAAGGCTATGCTCATAAAAAACCCTGGCCTTGTGAATTTCCATAGTTTGCCCCACAAGAATGGTGGGACCACACCATCGTCGGCTAATTCTATATCAACGGATAGGATCTTCTCATGCGCATTATTCTTCATCGTCGAATAAGAGACGGCCGACTTCTTGGTTTTGGGGGTCTCGGTCTGAATGGTATTTACTTTCTCGTGGAGAAACAGATAGTCTAGTTATGTAATTGTATATTGTTGTTTCGTACAACAATGTCTTGTTTTTGCGAAATGGAATTGATATTTTGTTCGATATATATCCAAATCCCTAAGAATCTTGTATAGTTCAGATGATGTAATATCATATTCTTCTTGTGTTTAAATTGGGTATTTCCACGTGTTTGTATCACGTATGGGGTTTAGGCGATCCATTCATAGGAATGTGTTGCTCATATGAAAGGCCATCCATTCACGGTTTGGTTTCGTCGATCTGAAATATGTTGAGGTGGAGTGCCCATTTATATTTAATTAAGGGTGTTTTTATTTGCACCGTACTAAAATCTTTACGGTCCTCGATTTCAGAAAGAGCAAGTTAACTGAAAAACCCAACGAAAAAAAACTTCTAATACCCACCTGTTAGTAAAATGTATGGAATAGGATTCTATAAATTTTTCTTGGAATTTTATATAAACCCATGAAATCAGTAAATAACATAATTATCGAATCATCAAACACAATTCGTAAATAACATAAATCATTATATACACTTATCTTAACATACATATCATAATAGAACCATCAAATAACAAACTCTTTCAACACACAAATAAAAGCAGTAAAAGAAATCTTCTCCCAAACATCCCCAAATAATTGGCTTCTGCACATACTACAACCATAACATTTTTTTTCTGCACATGCTACAACGGTTTTTTTACTTTTGTGAAAGTAGACAGATAATTAGCCTCATTTCCCTATAAATTGCACTAAATTAACCAACCTTTATATCCTTCCACCCCAGTCTTGTCCATCACTGATATCTCAGTCGTAGTTTCACTGTGCTTCAATGGCCGGTCATATCTTCTTAGTCTTTGATAAGAGAGATGATAAACAATAAGGGTTGTATTGTGTGAAAGAGATGTTTTCTTCGTCTTTGATGAGCGAGAGGGTGGGAAATAAAGGTTAAAGGTTGTGTTGGTCTGATGATGCCTGTTTTTCTTTTTTTTTTTCTAGTCAAACCACAAAAATGGGGGTTTGAAAAGGGTCTCAACCTAAAAATGGGGGATGACTAAAGTCGGGGGTTCCAAATGGAAAACCATGGTCTATATAAAATTACCCTTAATTAATTGAATTCAAGAGGGCTGTATATATAGAATCATAGAGAACTTAGAGAATCCCAAAACCATCTGGTCTTCCAAGATAGATGGGAAAAGTCAGAAGAGAGGAAGGTATATGAGCGAGGAAATGAGTTTGGGTAGTTTGGTATTAATTGACATTTACACCTCAATAGCCTCATGTCGTTTGGTTTCCATAGGAAGGTGAAAGGACTGTGCAAAAGTGAAGGATAAATGCATTAATTTATATTAATACCTCTAATACTATCGTATTAGAGGTATATAATAGATAAGTGAGTTACATTAACTTACCTTTCAGAGTTATTTTTTTAATTAACTATTAAATTTTCAACTCATGACTGAACTCAAGATGAATGCATATAAAACAAAGTTTTTATTATAAAATAAAAGGGAGACATAGAGAATTTGTAGGGAAAGAGATTTTTATTTCATTGGTATATGAATAATCAAGGGATATGATCCCTATTTATAGTACAAAATAACACTACACTAAAATAGGCACATGGTCATAGATTTGGGCCGTGACCAAGCCTCCGAGTTACAGATCCAATCCTTGACCAAAATTGGCGTGACCAAAATCGTTGATCGTGGGCATTATACGACATGCTAGTCACGGACAAAGAATGTGACCAACTTTGAAGCCTTAGTCACGGACCCAATCCATGACCAAATAACCTTGGTCACAGACATAAGTTGTCACCAATCTTCAGCACATGGTTCAATATGGTCACGACCCTAATGCGTGACCATAAATTTATTACAAAAAAAATATTAAATATGGTCATGATTTAAGTCTGTGACCATATTTATTTGAAAAAAATATGTGTGGTGTTTGTTCTCAAATCGGGAGTCCTGTGACTATGAGGTCAGTTGCTACTAGTTATGTTGATCACGTGCAATGTGTTGTGCCCCTTGTGGGGCCGTTTAGGGGTTATTCAAGATTTTTTCCCATTTGCAGCACATTTTCATGCCTAAGTGTGCCTATTTGTAAATTTCAGTCATATTCTTAAACCGGGAGTTCCATGTCTACGTGGTCAGTTTCTATGAGTTACATTAATCACGTGCGAGGTGTTCGTGCCCCTTACGGGGCCGTTTAGGGACTGTTCAGGGTTTTCTCCCACTAATAACACGTTTTCAAGACTAAGTATGCTGATTTGCAAATTTTGATCATATTCTCAAACTGAGAGTCCTGCGACTACGCGGTTATTTGTTACAAGTTACATTGGTTACGTGCGAGGTGTTTATGCATCTTGTAGGGCTATTTCGGGGTTTTGCCCACTATCGGCACTTTTTTAAGCCTAAGTGTGACTATTTATAAATTTCGGTCCTATTCTTAAACTGGGAGTTTTGTGACTACGCATTTATTTGCAACGAGTTACGTTGGTAACGTGCGAGGTGTTCGAGCTTAAGTGTGCTTAAGAGACTCTATTCTCAAATCGAGTATTCAACGCAAGGTGTTCGTGCTCCTAAATATTCATAAATTAAATGAAACATTCATAAATTAAATTAACCATTCATAAATTAAATTAAACATTCCTAAATCAAGCTAAACACTCATAAATCATATTAAACATTCGTAAATCAAACTAAATATTCATACATCAAACTAAACATTCAAAAATCAAAGTAAAGTGCTAATATTTTATCAATATCATAATGGGATACAAATAAGATTGGAAAGGATAAAATAATGTTTTGATACTAAATCTCCCTCTAAATCAACTAAAAGATCCTTCAAATTAGGATTGTCATCAAGAGCTAACTGGAACTCTTTTGAAGCCTTTAATGCGTCTGCTTGAGTACTCATACCCTTTGGTGTATGTACAACAATAAATCAATTTTCATTATTTATGCACTTCGAGTAAATTACCTCCTTTACATTCTGAAAGGCACAAATAAAAGGCTCGTCGGCTATGCAATTTGTACTCTTTATCTTTGATAAATCTACCATAATAAGTTTGGAGTCAGGATCGACTTTGCAAACATTCATAGTATCCTCCACCTTCACCTAGTCACAATATGGTACAATTTATGTGAAATCTAAGTAATCGAGTTTTCGGATTTGTTGGATTATCTCATAATAGGTTAGCACCGTATCTTTTGGGTTTTTATCACTTTTCATATCGACACAGGTAGTCAAGGAAGAAATTAAAATTTCACTATTTTGCATCAAAATCTTTTCCTCATATGGATACGAAACAAAATTAAAACCATTGGTGCAGAATTTCTTAAATTCTTTTGCATAAAAATTAGGACCTTTTTCTAGGTATGCAAGCCTTAAAGAGGCATCACCTCTTTTTAGAATCTATATTTATTAATGAATTTGAATTAGGGCATGTTTTTAGCACATCTGAATAATTAACTGCACATATAAGAGGTGAAAATCACCTCTTTTAATACACATGCCCTAAAATCATTTATCGTGCAATTTCTCCTTTGATTTTTGAGAATTTCATTCCCGTACTTCCAATGGGTAAATTATAGAGTTTATATTATAATATATAAAATACATATAATCAAACAAGAATAATCCAGTAAATAATTATTTTCCCCAATTTTCAACTTCATCTTGCGATTTAAAGACAAAATGATCTGCTTACTCATATTGTAGATTTGAGTTTCACATTTTTAGGGTTCCTAAAAGGCAATTTATCCTCAAACTCGTCAAGTTTCTCGATCACTTGTTCTCTACGAGGATTGAACCTCCTCATCTCAATTTTTGACATATGTTCCCGAGCGTATAGAGACGATTCCATAGTAATGTATTCTTCAACAATTGACCCTTTAATATACCATGTGTTCTTCACGTAATTTTTAAAGGTTTTTGTCAAGCACTCAAAAGGGTACATCCAGTGATACCTAACGGGACCACATAACTAAGCTTCATCGCATAAATGCACAAGGAGGTGGATGCTGACATCGGAGAATGACGGAGGAAAGTATTTCTCTAATACACAAACTTCCTCAACTAAAGTATATTTTGCAGCTTTAATGTGCTTTTTATTTACCACTTTTGCACAAAGTAAGGTAAAACACAAATTGATTTTCATACTTTCTCAATGGAGATCTTTGTGTTCAGAGAAGCAATGCCTAAATAGTAGAGGGATTAATTGGATGATTATGTACCAGTAGTGAGATTTAAAGTGTTTCAAGTCATATGTTTGATAGCCTGCTATCCTGTGTAACTTACCAGAATAATCAACTGGAGTCTTCAAGTTGAACAACGTGTTTAAGATGATCTTCATCTCACTTGTTGTCAAAGTGAAAGCGTCCTGGGGATAGATTTTATTCCTATTATAATATCATTTTATATCCATAATTTCTTCTTTATTTTCATATCATGTAGATCTTAGCAGGCCTGCTGTCCATCTTTTGATTGAGATCCACCCAAACATGTTCCTATAAGATGTTTCACAATATTCTTTTCTATGTGAATCACATCAATTACATGCCTTACACAATGGTCTTTCCAATACGTCATGTCAAAAAATATTAATCGTCTGGACCATGGCTTCGCTTTACTAGGGTCGTTTGTATCACTCTTAGCTTTACGCTTCAGGTTTACAAACTGAGGGTGTTTTCCTACGTACCTATTTCCTACTATCATAGATATCGCCTTCTCCATAATATGCTGACCAGGAAGTCGAGCAGGTTTTGTCCTACACTCGTATTCAATAGCCAAAAGGTTGGACTTATCGTTCCTGAAAGGGTGCCTGGTCAGCATAAATCTACGATGACCCGTATTACTCATCTTACCACTATGATATAGCCAACTGGCTTCAGTTTCCTCCCCACATATGAGACATCCATTATAACGATGAACATTGCAACCGAACAAAGTTTTATAAGCAGGAAGGTCTTGGATCGCCCACATCACTGTTACTTTAAGTGTGAACTCTTCACCTTTATAAGAGTCAAACACCGTGATGACTTTATCCCATAACTATTTAAGTTCTTCGATTTATGGGGCTAAGAATATATCAATATCATCACCGAAAGACTTCGATTCGGGTATTAATAAAGATAATAATGTGAACTCCTTTCTTATGCACAATGTAGGAGGGAGACTTAAAGGCGCCATGAGAGCCGACCAATAACTCTGATTAGCACTTAAATTACAGAAATATTTAAACCCGTAGGTTGAGATAGTAAGACGAACATTTTATGGCTCCTTTACAAATTCGGGTGTCGTGCATTTGAAATTTTTCCATATGAGTGAATCAACCATATAACGCATCATATTTCCACCTACCTCACATCGAGCATGCCATATCATGGCCTTCACTATCCAAGCTACAGTGAAAAATTATTTTAACCATGGCCCAAGTAGAAAATACTCCAAAACCTTTTATGGGACTTGCGAGCACTTGCGATATTTTACAACCTTGTCCTTTCCATTCTCACAAGCCACATATCCAGGCTCACTGCATACAAGACACTCGTCCTTATCTTCGTGCTCGTTGCAGTACAATATTAAATACTTACCTACATGAATGTGACACCCTACCTAATTAAATACCGGGTGATCAATCCTTTATTAAATTAAATCAGAATATCCAGTTGGTTCAGTCTTAGCATCACTATAAAAAAATAATTTCTTTATTAATTTACCTATTAATTAATTAAGCTAAGTGTCAAAACTTTTCCATTTTTAATTTAATTACATCCATTCCACTATATAAAAAATAAGTAACATCACACCACAACTGGATTAAAAGTCAACAAGAATAAGTGTAACTAGAATAAACTTTCCAGTTTAAATATCTCAGTAACATCATCCAAACAAAAATGATAATAATAGTACCGACATAAAACCAATACACTATCCAGAACAAAATATCTCAGTAACATCATCCAAACAAAAATGATAATAATAGTACCGACATAAAACCAATACACTATTCAAAACATAAATGAGATAACTAGAATCCTGGGCGACATGCCCTAAATGAGGGATGTACTAGAAAAATTAGAATCAATGAAATGAAATTGTCTAATCCAAGTCTACACCTCCAGAAGCATGTCAAAATATCCATACTCTAAGTCGGGCATCCTTGATGCTGGGCCCCTGGTATAATAAATATAATAAAGAAGATAATATGCAAGGAAACGGGTCAGAGCCTGATTGTAAAAGATTTTTAAATATAGCAAGTGCTTAACAAGTGCAATTAAGCAGGTATTATGTACATGTTAGTTATTGGACTCTCACTTGAGAATCTCACCTCTCATCTAATGTGCACGCCTAACGTACCTTATTATTTTATCTAGTTAGGTTCTCATTTAGGATTCAATCCATTGTCATTTCCCCGTATCTCCCATGCAATACGTATATTAATTAAACGTGTTCATTTCTCTTTAAGATGAACAAGGCTTTCAAGGATTAAGTATTTACTTACTTAATTTAATTTAGGTTTCATTATTCATTTTTTATCTACTAATTCACACTGTAAATCACGTCATAGTATATATATTCATCACACTATCATATATACTAATACGGGGTACCTCCCAAACACAGCTGCAGTGCATGCATACTCTGCTATCATGTCCAGTTACATCTCTCACTGTAAAAAATGACTATTGGCTCGGCATCTCTCCCGAACCATACATAAGATAACACACATATTTGGAGTCGAGCATGCTCCCCAACCAAATGGGTCATGCACATACCTACACTCCCATTCAACCGTCAAAACTATTATTCTCACCGATAGAACGTGTCCAAGGTCCTATGCTCAAGGCACGAATCTAAAATCCCCCCTAATGGGCTCGTTAGGATAAGATCGACCATAACGCGAAACCTCCACCCCGATAGCAAGAAGTGTAGGTATGTCATATACAAGACAAACTATAATATAGGTATTCACCCCACCTATATATACATAATATCAGTAAGGTATTCACACTACCCATATGAAAATTCCATACGTAGAATATTTTTATCTCTAACATCTTACATATTTATAGATTATGACTTTACTTTTCAAAATGTACTCTTGAGCTTTCCCCACACTCAAAGGTTATCAATTTATTCTCATATAAATTCAGTAGGTAGACCTTTACACCCTACTGGTCCATGTCATCCTACTTCACGAATTTTCACGAATTAATATTATCCTCAATTGAGTTTATTCTTCGATAATATCTATTTATATTTTTAACCCATTATTTCATTTTCAAGGATTAATCCTACACATTAACATGTTTTGAGTCTTAATCACCACCCTAGTGACCTTCCCTAAGTACCATTATGCTCAAATTAATTAACACTAATCATTCTTAAAAGTTTGGATTTAACCAAATATTAAAATAAGAAACAAATCAAATTTTCTAGGGGAATCGATTGATCGACAAATTTGGTCAATCAAGAGATCAGTCGATCGATCGACAATTCTTGAGTCGATCGATCGGTCAGTTATTTGCCCAGATTTCTTTAACAGTTACGGGTTTAATCAATTTTCATCCTCAAAACGCCTACTATATGATCCCAAACTCCTTATAAATCATCCCAAATGATATAAAGTGATCTCTAATCATTAAACAATATAAACCCATCAAGAAGTATGAATTAAACATGATGTTTTCCCTTAAAATTCATAAACCTCGTATTTTATCATTTCTCCAAGAACAACTTATAAATCTTAGATTTTCTTTACCAAATAATTCCAAATTGAGTGGATTAAAATATATATTCAAAAAGATATTAATCCTACATATTTCGCATTTCAAAGAATCAATTAAAATCACCATATTTTGTCTTAGAATCATGTAACTTTTCAGAATTTCATAACTATCCTAACATGGACAATTTAAATGATAAGTTTGCAAAGGTACAACCACTTGCCTTTATATTATAGGTCTGAACCGTTGGGGACGATAATCCTACTAGTGTCTCTCCTTTTTCTGGCCAACTTTCGATGGTGGTGGTGGTGCAGGATGGCTTTTGGTCTTTTGGCTTCCTAGAGAGTCGCTTCCTTTCCCCAGAGAAGTCTCTCAATCTCCCCTAAGTCTTTCCATCTAAGTTTGGTGAATGAATATGAATCTTAACACCTTTAGACTTATATATTAACACTCAATTTTCATGGATACTATTCACCTTATTTATAAAATGACCAAAATACCCCTCTAGGGTGTCTATTTGGTTCCAAAATGCCCCGAAACCCAAATCAAACCCCCAAATAGACTTTTTTGACTATTTAAACCCTTTCGAACACTTTGGCGCAGTTAAAAGGACTATTTGGATGACATAAAAATAATTTAATTTTCATTCCTATAAATTTAGTCCCGACACGACTTACACGCACGTCTCGACTTAATTACCGTAATTGTCGTATTTATCACTCGCGACAATTTTATTAAATCATAACCATACGTAAAGTCATAGTCAAATATTACTTATAATCACTAAGTAATATTCAACATAAATCACATATTACTTATGCCTAAGGAATATTTAAATCCAGATTAATTAATTATCCCACAATTTATTCTACTTAATCCCATTTTAAAAAGTATTAAAAATACGGGGTATTTCAATGAATAGATTTGTACTTGAAATCCAAACCCTTCAAGCACTTCTTCATGCTCGGATAATTGTCTAGTAACATATTATCTTTTGGAAGAATTTCTTTAAGCCACTTCAGAATTCTGGTTACGCTGTTTCCAAAGACACGAAATTGACTATTCAAATTATGTAAATCAATAATTTCATATAATACCGAATGATTTTCATCGCAATATTTATACAACGATTTAGCTGCATCGGCTTTCAACCGTATATATTCCCGATCTCCTGGTAATTTAGCATCAAATTGTTCATTTACTTGGTCATAATGCGCATTATCTGCATCCCTAGGTTGGTGGTTTTGATGATGGTTGAATCTATAAGCATCATCAGTTAGGTCGGACAATAGATGATGTGTTGGAGAATCATATACAAGTTTCACTCAGTGGAGTTTCGTTACGCGGTCGAGTACCGGTAATTCTTTCGGAACATAAGGTATATTTTTTCACCACGGTATGCACATATCTTATTGTGTTGACAAATTCCCCACTTTAGTAAATGCAACTCAATGTCTTCTAAAGATTATATTTTCGTTCATACGACGAGTGCACAGACACAAAATCTTATCACTTTTACATTTTTCTAAGCGCATATAATAAATTCTTAAATGCCCTTTAACTGATTATTTGTTATTCAATTAGTCTCCCCCATCCACTCTTTGTATTGTGGAAAATTCATTTAATAATCTTCAAATTTGAGTCTTGTGTTAATAGGTTAAACAAATGTCATGTCGCATACAAGAAGGCATAATTCACAACTTAAACTCAAATTAAACAAATTTGTCAAGTGATAGACCAACTAAAAAATTGACCAAGTGATAAAAGAATTTTCATAATACTTCAATTCTTTCCCTTCTTCATTGTCAACATGCACATGTATATCTTCGCAACCAGTGTACATTTCATCAATCATCACCTGAGCCTCACCCTTATGCAAATGTCAGTTATGTACTTTTGTTCCAAAAATTATGAAGATGAGTATGTATATGCAAACAATCCTACAATTGGTCAGGTCCTTAAAACAAATATATTAGCCATAGTCACCGTAAGTGGGTGAAGATGATCTAAGACCCGTGACAGACGGAGGCATTAGGAAGTGGAATATAAATGGAGGCAAAATTTATGATGGGAATGTTGAAGGAGACGACATTGCGAGGGGAAACTTGTAGAGGGAGGAAAGGGAAATTCGTGAAAATGGGGGTAAAGGAAACCTTGAGGAGGCATTAAGGGCTAAAATTCTTGAGTAAAAAAGGACACAAGTTTCCCAATTTCACTCGTTAAGGCTCCCATGTTAGTTTTTGTTGCCTAGAAAAATACCCAAGAGGGGGGTGAATTGGAATTTTGGAAACTTTTCGGGTTAAATTTATATTTCAGAAAAAATATTAAATTTAATTTACTTAATCAAATTTCAGATTAATAAATGTCTAATGATTCAAACCAAGAATATCAAACAAATACTACCAAATAATATAAATAAGTTAAAATGCAGATTTTAACACCCAATAAATATTTAACTTAATTTTCGTATTTGATAAGAATTTATATTCTGAAATAAATTAATTAATTGGAAAATAATTATTTTAACCTTAAAATATATTTACCAATTTTCAGAATTAATATATTTACAAATTTAAGTGCCGAAAAATATAAGTTCTAGCAATCACAAATAAATAAGCAAATAAAGTGCGAAAAATAAAGACACCGAAATTTAACGTGGTTCGACCAAAAATCTGGCCTACGACCACGCGCCTAGAGTAACTCCCCGCTCCTTGTGCTTCACTATTCTGATCCACTTGATGGTAGGATCAAACCACCACTTTTTAACTAACAGAAAAACTGCTACTAATACAACCGAAGCTTCAACAAAGCTTCAAAATAAATCTAGAGTTTTGAGTATGAAGTTTGGATATCGAAACTCTCTAAAGTACAAATTTGATCCAAGTTTATTCTTGGTTGAGACTTTACAAATCTTCTTCTTGAAATCTTTGTAGCAGAATAATGTTCTTCTGCTCTTGGATTTCTTTTTCAACAAATAGCAGTGTATTGATTGTTGCTATCTCAAATGTGTAGAGCTTAATAAAATTTCTGTTGCTCTCTTGAGAGTGTAAATGCTGAGTTGTAACTTCTGTTTCTCTTAAGTAAATTTATGAGCAGAATAAATAATCTAGTTGCTCTCTTGAGTATATGAGCTGAATATAATTTTTCAGTTTCTCTCTATTTTTCGTGTGTATTGTCTTGTTGAGTTCTATCTCAATTGATCTTGGGTTGTATGAATTTGTAGCTCCTTCAAGAAAATGACCGTTGGAGAACTCTTTTTACAACAACTTGGAATGGTCTGAGAGAGAAATAAATGCTCAAAATCGTAAGGTGAAATCGTATCTTCTTCTCCATTCTTTTGCTATAAAAAGCATTTATTGTCGATTGATTATATTTCGGTCCGCATTCTTAAAATGCGGACTAGTCCGCATAAGAGCATTACTATATATATATATATATGTATGATATAGCATGTATTTTATGGTACCTATATGTATGGTTAGGATAAGACAACAGCATGGGAGGTTTAAGATAAAGTCATGTACAAAACTATATATTTAATCAAATTTATAATATAACTAAATAATAAAAACATATACTACAATATATAAAAAAAGTAACGTATAAAAAAAATAAAGTAAGTAATATATAGATATAAAAGAAAGATGTTTTAGAATATATAGAAAAAATCAATAACTATGTAATTAACTTCAAATATATAACCTGTATACATTGAACAACTACATAAGCTATCAAAAATAGCTGATAGACTAGAAAGCTTAGCATGGAACCCAAGATCTATTAAATGGCATGACAACTTAAAAACAAAGGCATCCATTAAGAGTGTATGCTACTACATGGATAAAACATGAAATAAAACACTACATAGTAAAATAAATGGGTTTCATCCAACTAAAACTAATATATTTATATATAAGAAAAACATGTATATATATTTAACAGTATATGCGCTATCATAATATAATTAAAAAAATATTATAAAAAAATGAAATCATCAATATACAAATAAATAAATACATTATTGTTTATATAAATAGATACAAATAAAAATTATATTATAAATATCACATAGCAAATTTGAATAAGTATTTACAAAGTCACTTAACAAAAATTTGTGTGGAATCATCAAAATTAATATATTACATTAAACTAAAATGTACAAAAATTAATTAAATATTAATTAAAAAGGATTATTTACATTTTCGTTTAACAATCTCCCCCTTTTTGATGATGACAAACAATGATTCACATTAGTCCATAAAATGAATAAATTAAGTACACAATTAGTGAATCATACATATTTCTCCCCCTTTTGACATTATCAAAAATATTTTTCAATATAAATCGAGTGCCAAAGGTAAAAAGGGAATATCCCCCTATCAAAAATAATTTTTGGATGGGATACAACCATAAATCATAGGGGTATATGCAAATATCAAGAAAATTTCAATTGGCACAAATTCATCATAAATTTTCTCAAGTAATGTATTAGAATCTTCGACAGTCGTGAATATCATCAAATAACATGTAAGTAAAAAAAATGATAAATAATAAATGATAAATAATACCAATTATTCTGATACCAATTGTTCACGGCTGCACACTAACCGTACGTGACATGCAAATAGAAATCATGACTCGAAGTTGTCAAATAATTTGAATTAAGCCCACAACATGAGTTTAATATAAATATGAGAGATATAAAAGATGTATTAATTAGCATAAATAACTCTCACAGTAATATAGTTGTATAAATCATCATGATATAAAATATATTTTCAAGCACACAATAATTAAACGTTTCATAACTCTATGTTTTCAAATAATTTGAATTATGCGCATAACACGAGTTAGAATATAGAGGCATATAGCGGAAAAAAATTGTGATTTGTTCAAGCTTTTGCCGTTTTCGAGATATGAAAAAAAATTCGGAATAATCAACAACATACATAATAATGTAAGGGAATATATTAAAATTTAAAATCAAGTATATTCCAATAATCAAATAATTTCCAATAACCTTTTATCTCCCCCTAAGGAATACAAATAAATATATACGCGTATAACAAACATGGTGCATCTTTTTCATGAGATAAAATATTTTCAGTATAAAATGATTTTCCACAAGTCTTGATATATTCACAAATCAACTTTAGATTTTATAATCAAGTGATTTTCAATTAAGTATAAATATTTTAAAAGTTAAATTCTTTCAACAACAATATTTTTAATGAAAGTCAATAAATCAATTTTTAGGTAATGAAATATATCATGAGGCCAAAAAGAAAACTCAATAAATTTAGATTATTAATAACAAGAAGCTCATCATAAAATTAATATTTTCAACAAAATGCTCAAGAATAATTTCAAAATCAATCCATAAACAAATTTCTCAAAAAAAATGGGTGCGACAAAAAAATTATCAACTCCAATATATTTCAAACACTTGATAATCATATGAATTCTTAATTCAAACATACATAAATGTTACTATTTTACATAATTTTTTTATCATGAATGTAACAAATATTTAAATAACGACACTAATCATGTAGCAAGTCGTAAATAGAGCGCACTAAGATTAATATGTTCATATAATCAAAATCAATGAATGAATGTTTTAATATTAACATGTAGATCGTATTACTAGTATACTAGAATATTCTCAAATGACATTTTCGTTTTCAATTTAATATATCATAAACTCAATAATTAATCCAGTATTATTATTCACAAAAATATGTCTAGATGTAACACACAAAAAAAATTAAGAATATTCATCTCAACACTTTAACATCAAAATCAAATATGAATCATACAACATAAAATCATCAAATATAATAAATATAGAAATTAACATGTGAAGACTAAGTCATCAACTACAAACTCACATGCTTTATCAATTAATCTAAGCATGAAATAATTATCAATTAAATATCCTAAAATAAATCATAAATAAATATATGATATTAAATTCAAAATGGTGTTCCTTACCACTTTACCAATACCAAAGATATTACCATGAAATTTTCTTCAAGTGTGGCATTTTCATCCATTGGCAATGATAATTGAAATGTCAACATTGCTTTCCAAACTAAATCAGAGGCTTGAAAATCCACAATCCTTCTCAATTTGGAGCCTACACAACTTTCAAGCTTTTCTCCTTTCCATCCAAGAAGGTGTTAGGCCAATAAAGCAATATTAAAGAGGAAATTTCATAATGCATTTTCTTATAAAAAATTCAAGCATAGTCAAAATAAAAGATAATCATCAAGATCAATAGTGATATACAATCATATAATCATAAATATCAATTTAATCGTTTTTAAAACAGATTATTCAACAAAACATATTTTTTTTAAATATGAGCCATGTGCCTTTTTTTTTATAAAAGAAATAGACTTAGTCACAAATTCAAGAACTGAACACATTTAGTAAAAAAAAAAAATCAGATTATTAATCATAAATAAGCATATCAAATATGAAAACACCATATTACAATATTTATCAAGTAGAGAATGGAGTTGAACTTAAACATACTTGAAAACAAGAAAAAAAATCTAACATTAATTATATTCTCATAAATTTTTGTTCAAGTGCCAATACCGATTTTGCACCTAAAAACTTTATCTTTTAGAACCCAATATGTGTGTGATTTATAGGGATTAGCATACATAATTATTTCCTTTGGAATCCAAGCTAACTTAGTGTTATTATACCTCCTTTTTTCTAAAATGACAAAATTTGGAATAATGTGTATGACTACACGAGGCATCATTTTTAAATAAATTGGAATAATTCTTTTTCTCATTTTCTTCATCATTTCCTATGCCATTATTATTAAACCGAATTCTTTGATTTTTCACAATTTTTGAAAATATTCATTTCCTTTACTAAAAGTATCTAATGATTTCTTTAGATAATCAATCTCCCTTTTTAATTCGTTATTTTCAATTTCAAGAGAATTAGTGACAATAACAATTTTTTTTCTCTTTCAAAGTTTTAATTTTATTTTTCAAATATTTTCTCAATTTTAAATCATCGAAATCGTTTAACATAGAATCACATTTAGCATGAGACTTTTTTAGTGTAATAAATTTCCTTCCAATATTTTCATATTTTTCAAACAACTCATTAAATGCATCTTGTAATTCATCATAATCATCAATAATATCATCTTCAACATCATGGTTTTCACTATGAGTAGAATAGGATTCATTATCACTAAAGGTAGGGTTAGATTGTACCTCCTCATTACTAATTGCCATGAGACAGGGAGTAATATATTCTTCACTACTTGATTCATCAACATTGGCATATAGGCAAGGGGTGCAATGGATTATTTCTTTAAAATAAATCTTGAAATACAAGGTTGACAATTTATCCATTTTCTCTTCACACAATGAAATAATGAGAAGCTACAAAAGATCAAACATTTAGCAAATAAATAATAAAAATGTAAAGTGCAACATTAAAAATAAATACATAAAAGTTTGCCATGATCTTTAACTCTACAATTGTTAAATAATTTTTTTACAGCGGTAGCTCTGATACCAATTATTACCCAGAAAAATACCCAAGAGGGGGGTGAATTAAGATTTTACAAACTTTTCAGGTTAAATTTATATTTCAGAAAAATATATTAAATTTAAATAACTTAATCAAATTTCAAATTAATAAATGTCTAATGATTCAAACCAAGAATATCAAACAAATACTACCAAATAATATAAACAAGTCAAAATGCAAATTTAACACCCAATAAATATTTTAATTAATTTTCGTAATTGATAAGAATTTATATTCTGAAATAAATTAATTAATTCGAAAATAATTATTTTAACCTTAAAATAAATTTACCAATTTTCGGAATTAATATATATACAAATTTCAGTGCTGAAAAATTAAAGTTCAACCAAGAACAAATAAATAAGCAAATAAAGTGTATAAAATAAAGACACTGAAATTTAACGTGGTTCGATCAAATCCCGACTTACGTTCACGCGCCAAGAGCAACTCACGTCTCCTTGCGCTTCACTATTCTGATCCACTTTATGGTAGGATCGAACCACCACTTTACAACAAGAAACAAAATCGCTACTAATACAACCGAAGCTTCAAAATAAATCTGGAGTTTTGAGTACGAAGTTTGGATGTCGAAACTCTCTAAAATACAAATTTGATCCGAGTTTCTTCTTGGTTGAGACTTTACAAATCTTCTTGAAATATTTGTAGCAGAATAATGTTCTTGTGCTCTTGGATTTCTTCTTCAACAAATAGCAGTATATTGACTGTTGCTATCTCAAATGTGTAGAGCTTAGTAAAATTTTTTATGCTCTCTTGAGAGTGTATATGCTGAGTTGTAACTTTTGTTTCTCTTAAGTAAATTCATGAGCTGAATAAATAATCTAGTTATTCTCTTGAGTATAAGAGCTAAATATAATTTTTCAGTTGCTCTCTATTTTTCGTGTATACTATCTTGTTGAGTTCTATCTCAAGTGATCTTGGGTCGTATGAATTTGTAACTCCTTCAAGAAAACGAACATTGGAGAACTATTTTTGCAACAACTTTGAGTGGTCTGAAAGAGCAATAAATTCTCAAAATCTTGAGGTGAAATCGTGTTTTCTTCTCCATTCTTTTTCTATAAAAAATATTTATTGTTGACTAATATAGAAAGAGATGTGTTAGAAGCATAAAGAATTATACAATGTATCTCACAAACGTTTACTTGAGGAACATAGAGTAATGATCAGAAATTTAATATATAAAAAAAATTCTTGCCAGTTAAATGACATACTGTCAGCGAAAAATAATCTTTTAGCAAGATATAGGACAATAAAAGTTTTTGTTCAACTTTTACAACAGTCAAATCAACTATTAAAAAAGTTTGAACTTCCAAGGGTTGTTAACAGGTTTACACGCATTCAAAGTAAGAGACTTAAAAAAAACTAACTAAGTTTTCAAACAACTCTCAAAAGTAGATATATAAAATGTATAGATATCTTTTAAAAAAAAATTAAGCAATCTCCTTAACTTTTTAAATGTCATATAAAAATATGCATTGAAAAAAAATAACAAAGTGAAAGGTCGCTTCCAAACAAAACGTTCAAAATAATAATCTGTTGATCTATCTATCTATCTATATATATATATATATATATATATAAGTCTTTTACCTACTCAATTCCAATAGCAAATTAAAGAATTTGTGGCTAAGAAGGTGTAGAAAAATAGGAATTTAAAATGATGGGACAAGACACTAACAATATCTTCCCAAGTTCCAAGAAGAGGTCTTTAAGTATTGCCACAAAAAAACGAAACTAAATTTGTTTAAATACATGATAGCATATATAAATATGAATATTAAAAAAAACTTACCAGATGAGTTAAAAAAAATGAAACTGATAGTAAATATTAAATATTATTGATGATCAACATATTATATACATAATATAAAATATATAAACGAACAATTTTACAAAAAGTATATAAAAAAATATATTTCTATAACACACACACACACACACACACACACATATATATATATATATATATATATAATTAATTAATTAATTAATTAAAGCCTGTAAAATGCTGCCCAAGGCAATTTCAAGAGATTAATATAATCTTGACAAAATAACTATTCATCTATATTTTATGAGAACTGCTAGACACACCGGGTACTAGTACATGGCTAGTACCGGTTTGCTGATTTGGCCGCTACATGGCTGCTGACTAAGCACTTTTAAGACATATCATATCCCATTTTTCTTCTTGCTCATTTTTGTTTTGGTATGGTTAACAGCGTGTGCTTTTGAACAATAGCAACATGTAGCAGCCATATAGCAATTAGCATCCATGTACATGCTTTTGTACACCATGAAGACATACCATTTTTCTTCTTTCCCATTTTTTATACGTATAATTATTATAAAATACGTATAATACATATAACTAAAACAAATAAAAATCAATGTACATGCTGTCAACCACACCAAATATTTCTGTTTTGTCAAAAAAACAACATCAAATAGCACTACTTGGACAAATAGCAATAAACATCAAATAGCACAACACCAAATATCATATATCATTGTTTGTTTCTTGCAAAAAAAAGAGCAATAAATATCACTCTTGTGACAAAAAAACAACACTCATATATCTTTGTTTTTTGACCAAAAAAAATAGCCCCATATAATTGCTCAAAAAAACGCCATATAACTGCACAAAATAGCCCTAAATAACTGCACAAAACAACCCAAAATAACTGCACAAAACATCCCCATACAATCCCATATAACTGCACAAAACAATCCTAAATAATTGCACAAAATAACACAATATAACTGCACAAAAACAACACAAAAAAGTGTCTAAAAAATAGCACCATATTACTGCATACTCTTAAAGCTTAACAATGTCTAAAAATTTTCAAAATGGAGTTTATAGCATCGTCATCATTCGCTCCAAGTAGTTGAGTAAAAGTCGTAGGAATCATGGTTATCATGTCATTAAATGTTGGTTGCACCCCATTTAGCATCGTTGGTTGCCCACACGCATTCGTTGGCCAGAAATTTGGTTGATTGGGAAGGTCTTGACGTCCACTTCCAACTTTGTTTTGCAATTCAGAATCCTAAAGCATACACATACCAAAAAAACTGTTTAATTTGATAATATGTAAAATCAAAACATGTAATGTAAATTTTACCTTTAATGTAATACTCTCTTGTGTTCCAATAAAATTTTGTGTTGGTGAAACGCTCATGTATTCCTCCTTGCGACGTTCCTAAAAGATTTAAATTAACACTAAGTAATAATTTAGCTACAATCCAACAGAAGTATCGAGTTCTAAGGAAAATAAATAAAGAACATACCTTGGAAGGAGGAACTTTTTTTTTCCGACTACTGCTTTTTCCCCGAACAACCTTTTCAACTGAAGATTGTCTCTTCTTAGATGGTGGCCGTCCTTTGCTTCGCACGACCAAAGGTGAATGTACCATCTTACTTTCTTTTGTATTACCAATATCACTCTTCCTCGAGAGAGGTTCGTTGCTTTCACACGACTCAAGCACCAAATCATCTTTTAAATTACATATCCACGATAGAACCTTTATACACCTATCTTCGGAATTGGTTGCCAAATCCGCCACCTCATAGAAAGCATTACACATTTTATCAAATTGACATGACTCGGGTTTTGCAGACCAATCACTATAACTAATCTTTATTTTTGTGTGACATCTTCTTACTCTTTTATACCATCTTTTAAAGACGTACTTCTCTAGTACAATATACACTTATCTATGAATTAACACCGTAATGGCATGACGACATAATATTCCCCTAAACTGAAACAATCGACAATTGCAATCCACATCTCCATTATCTTTGTGGAAGGAACCCTTGAAAGATGCATGTCACATACGTCCACCAAAACTAACATCTTCAGTAACTTCGTATTCTTCCATGCCCACCCCTTCCATAAATGACGAAAACCTCAACTCGCAATACATTTTTCCTAGCAATTATTTTTGGACCTCTTTAAACTTTATTGTTGTATAAGCATTTTGAAATTGCTTCTCCATATCATAAAGAGTTACACGAGGAATGGATAAGTTGAATGAGTTGAATTCTTCATGACTTTCTTTTTCAGCCTTATTATGCAAAGCATTCTCATATTATTCCACAAATTATTTTAGCGAGGTTTTGAAATTGACATACCCGTCAAAAAAAGCATTCATGCTCTCACTTCGTTGTGTGGTTGACATTCTAGCCCAAAACGTATCTTTCAAAAGTGTCGGCACCCATCGGTATCTCTCTGAATATAAGCCACATAACCATTCATTGTTTTTAAGGTTATATTCCATAATAAACCTACACCAACTCTCTTCAAATTTGACAGGAGTTAATGAATCATAAGCAGCCGTTTGAATACTAAATTTGATTGATTCATAATGCTTGTTCCCTCTTAATTTTTCTGGAAACTTTTTCATAATATGCCATAAACACCACCGATGTTGTGTATTAGGAAACATGATCACTATAGAAGTTTTCATGGCTTTGTCTTGATCCGTAATAATTTCTTTAGTATGGGATCCCGACATACAAATAATCTAACATTGAAATAGACACACAAATGTGTCAACATCTTCACTACCTATCAATCCACAACCTAATAACACCGATTGCCCATGATGGTTCACTCCTACGAAAGGAGTGAATGGAATATCATATTTATTTGTCAAGTAAGTTGTGTCAAATGTAATGACATCCCCAAACGCCTTCATTGTTCCCCTACTTCTTATATCTGCCCAAAATACATTTCGCAATCGACCATCATTATCCAAATACATCATGTAAAAAGAATTAGAATTATCAGATTGCATTTTTGAAAAATATGTGTGGATTGCGGTAGCATCGCCCTCCCCTGGACGTAACTGTCGAACATTATCAATATAGTTTCTACAATCCTTCTCTTGAAATTATAGATTTTTGTGTCCTCCGGCCTCGATGACGAAAGAATTAAAACTCTTATTCATTCGAATCCCAGACCTATCATTCATTTCTAGTTTCCTCTCCGCAGATGGTAAAATTACCCGGTTGGCTCTGTAATATCTAGATTTAGATGGGCTCAAATCATGATTATGCTCGATTACCATGGAATTTGTGACCCATTTTCCATCATCAATGCAGAAGGATGAACATATCCTAGCCTTGCATTGCATTTTTGAAACTGGGTACGGGTTAACTGGATTGCTACCATTACTTCTTGTTTTTCCTTCGCGGCCACAAGTAAGAGTCACATACCTCAATTCTCCCTTTTTATCTCTACTAGAAGATCTTAAACAAGTGTCAAAACCCATTTGTTTGCCATATCTTTTGTAATAATCATTCAACTCATCCACTGAATTAAAAAAATTCCAATATTGGGTTCATCAATTGTTTCATCAACATTCATTAATTCATCAACACTAGAAATTTCTTCTTCCATTAAAAACAATCCAAGCCTATTTGAATATTAAAAAAAAATCAGTTCAACATTACCACAAAATCAGTTAAACATGAAAAAAAATCAGGTCAATATTACCAAAAAATCAGTTCAATATTACGAAAAAAATGAGTTAAACGTGAAAAAAAAAATCAACCCAATATTACAAAAAAAAATATCGCTGATTTTTTAGTATAAATGGTTCGGATGGTTGATTTTTTTTACTGACTAATTCCTTTAATGAGTTCACATGTTTGATTTTTGTTAAAATAGTGCTTTTGAGTAAATATGAATGTATGTATATCTATATATACCAAGAGAAAGAGTGCAGGAGAAAGACAAAAGGATAAAATGCAAGAAATAAACAAAAGTCACCCGTTTGATCTGGCACCTGAAGATATGTGTGATTTGGTGGAGTTGGAGTTGGGGATTTTGGAGCGAAAAAGCTTTGGAAGAAAATAGTGAGCTGAAGAAGTTTTTTTTATCATTGTTAAATATTGCCATCTCATCAATCAGATATTGATTATTTATATTCAAAATAATGTCAATTAAGCAACCCGGTACTACCCCGGTGTTTACACCCGGGTAGTGTAGACTTATTCATATTTTATATTTAAACAAAAATTGCTGATGAGATGTAAGAATATATATAGTTGCGTCACTCAAGGACTGAAAATGACGTTTGCTAATATCTAGTCTTTTAGGAGAACACACTGCTCAAAGTTAGTTTAGAAAATGAGGCGTGGACATACTTCTTTTCATGGGTCATTAGTTCCAAGGCAAAGAGTTTTACTTGCAACATGTATATGGATAACTCAATACTTATGCTGACATGAAATAGTGCTAGCTTCCATTTGATGTTGTCAGGTATAAAGAAATTCAAATTCTAATTCCATGATAATATATATATATATATATATATATATATATATATATATATATATATATATATATATATATCATGTAATTTATGGTACCTATATTCATGGTTAGGATAAGACAACAACATGAGAGGTAAGTCATGTACAAAACTATATATCTGATAAAATTTATAATATCACTAAATAATAAAAACATATACTACAATATATAAAAAAAGTAACATATAAAAAAATAAAGTAAGAAATATATAGATATAAAATAAAGATGCTTTAGAATATATAGAAAAAATCAATAATTATGTAGTTAACTTAAAATATATAAGATATATACATTGAACAACTGCATAAGCTATCAAAAATAGTTGCTAGACTAGAAAGCCTAACATGGAATCCAAGATCAATTAAATGGCATGACAACTTTGTAATACCTCGTATTTTTGAAAGTTAGGGATTTATTAAATTTAATTGAGATAGATTAATTTAAATTAATCCGAAAATTTATTTTAAATATTTACTAGCGTGACGAGAGTTAGTAATTATTGGAAATTTCTTGATTTGTTAAATATTACTTAGTGAGTAAAGTAATATGTAGACTTGAATTTGTTAAAAATTGTCACGAGTGAATAAAATGGCAATTATGGAAATTAAGTCGTGACGCGCCTGTATCGTGTCAGGACTAAATTATTATTATTAAAAGTTAATAAATTATAAGTCGCCCGTATGGTCATTTTGAGTGCACCAAAGTGTCCGGAAGGGTCGAGATAATCATAAAAGTGTACCTGGGGGTTTAGTTTGGGTCTCGGGGCTTTTTTAGCCCTAATTGACATCCCGAAAGGGTATATTTGACATTTTGTATTTTTGGGTAATTAAACCCACGAATTTTCAATAGTTATATCAACCATTAGGATTTCCCTTTTAGGGTTAACAAACACAGAACCTTAGAACGGCCATTAGAGAAGAAAATAAGAACCTTTCCAAGCAATCCAAGGCCAAGGACTAATCCGTTTGCACCGCCGCCACCACCAAAACGTAGATCACACGACGACGAACGCAACCATGCCTTTTTCATCCACAAATCAGAACCTTAAATTTTAGGCAACTATCTATCTTGCTTTGTTTTTAGTTAATGTCTCACCCATGTTAGTTTAGGATTATCAAGAACATGTTTTATGAAAGAAATTGATAATTTAGAGACTTTAAATCGCATGTTTAGAGAAATTTAATATATTCTGGACATACTCATCATATGTAGAGGATTACCCACGAATTAGTATGAATTTAGAAATAAGAAATCTGGAAAATAATTAGAAGAATGGATGTTTCTTCCAAAATTAGAGTTCTTGAAGATTATGTTAATTTTATCCCATTAAATCGATATAGTTGATGAATTTGAAAATGTTTCATGTAGAAATTCATGCATATATGTATATAGAACCAGTAGTAACCTTATTTGGGAGTTTGGGCGAAATTGATAGAGGTTTTGAGGACTTTTGGTGATAAACCCGTAGGATAATATATGCAGAATCTGGGAAATATCTGGGCAATCGATCGATCGACCCCCTCCCTTAGATCGATCGACCTCTTCTGAATTTTGAAGCTTGTTCTTTATTCTTAATGATTAACCCCGTGCCACTTTATGGGAACCCTTAAACATATTTTATTTACCATAATGGGACTTGGGAAAGACTAGTAGGGTTGTAAGCGAGGTTCGGGTGATACGATTCATATGTGATTTAATAGTGGGGTTTCGAGAATATAAATTTAGTGGGAAATCGGGCGTACGTTATATTTTATCTTGGGAGAATCAAGGAAGACTTAGACCAGTAAAGTAGTGAGGGTGCACTTACTGATTTTATATTATTTTGAGAGGATACTCTTCGAGAGTCGAGAAGTACTTAAGGATTTGTTATACTTAATAGAATAAAAAGAGTGATTTACTTATACGTAGAACTCAAGCGTTATATGTTACGCATGGCTAGAATAATTATAATTATGGGTCGTGGGCACACCTAATTTAGAAAATGTGAATATTTATATATATGACTGTGTGACTATGCATATATTATGTATTTGTGTAAAAATCATGCCCGGGCTACTTGCTATCACGGAGGTTTCCGCACTAGGACAGTCTTATCTCGATTGGGCCTTTATGGGGGATATTGACTCGTACCCTAAAAGATAGTATCCTCGATACAGGATATCTGAAAATGATAGTCAGATGTTCTAAGAGACGTGAGGCTATGTGCTGGCCTTTTAGGACCTGGAACTATGCTTCGCCTCCATTTGTTTGTGTTTTGTGTTAATACAGTTCGAGAGTGATTCCGAACTAGTATTTTCCCTAGTTTGAGTGATATGGGACTTGATAGCAGAGTATGCTAGCACCATAGATCTTATGTGGGGTGTCGTTAGTATATATATTATATGTGTGACCAATATATATACGCATATCTATATGGGAACTTTCTAGTGTGCATATAATTAGATAATTAATGAATAAATGCTCTAACTTTATTATAAGTGGCCGGGAACTTTATAACGGTAATGAGTTATTCTACATAACCTAAGAAATGTTGAAGAGAATGATTTCCTAAAGTAAATATCATAACCTTGCTTTTCACGTGATAAAACCTTATGGGGAATAAGTTAGAGATACTTATGAAATTTATTAGTACGGTAGGCGTGCACACTAGATGAGAGGTGATAATTCTCAAGAGAGTGTCGCATACTAACATGGTTGGTGCATTAGCCGATAAGCATTTTAAATACTTGCTAAAATATTTTTAAAACTATTTTACACTCGGTCTCTAACCCGTTTCCTACCATCTTTTCTCTCTCTTGTATATTTATATATGTATTACAGGTGCCCAGCCACAAGGGCGTCAGGCTTGGATCTTTGGACTGTTGACATGCTGCAGCTAGTGTGGGAGTTGCAGGTCTTTGCAGTAGACGACTTCATCCTTATTTTCTCAATCCTTCATTTAGTTCTTCTTAGATAGGGCATGTGTCACCCATTTCCAGTTTTATCTAGTTCAAAGAGATTTGTACTTTTGATTTATTTCAGTATTCTGTTGTAGTTGGGATTCCTTGTAATTATTACTTTGTCCTGCGATTTGGGATATTTTATTTGGATTGATTTATCTATCATGTTCTTTCATTTGGATGGTTTGGTTTTAATACTATCAGCTGTGTTCGTGAAAATGGCTTCATAATTAATAATAACATTCGGATTTAATTTATAAGATTAAATGTTTTGACACTTAACTTAATTATTTATAAGGTGATTAAATAAGAAAAATTTATTTTGCGACAGTGATGCTAAGAATGAACCAATCGTTCACCTAGATTTTAATTTAATAAAGGACTGATCACCCGTTATTTTATTAGGTGGGGTGTCACAGGTGGTATCAGAGCATCAGGTTCTAGTGTCCATACGATCTGTGCAACTTATTATGCTTTCAACGTTGCTTTGTTTGATATAGAGCCCTATGTTTAGGATTGTTGATTTCTATGGTGAGATTTCTTTCTCCTGCTATGACGTATATATATTAGTGAATTCTAATTGGGTTCGGATGTTTACGTGTGCCGAGCGATGAAGGATGTCACACGAGGGCCGTTAGGCGGACATCAGGAGGTAGGGCTTAGTTGAGGTTGTAGAGCATATTCGAGGAGGTTGATCGTAGTTAAAGTCACCCCTATTATGGCACGAGAGTCTAGGACTGTAAAGACGGCTAGGAAGTAGCCTACATATTCCAAGTGCTGCTATAGTCGAAAGTGAGGAAAAATTTGACCTACCCAATGTGGTGCACTTGTGAGAGTCGAAAGGTAAAATTGAGGAGAGTTATCAGTGGAAATTCTAGACATGTTGGAATTTTGTGTGTTACCCAACGAAGGTAATATATTCAAAGGCTTGGAAATATAGTGGAGTGTGGTTAACTAGAAGTGAAAAGTTAGGGTTTCTTATGAGAGAGTTTTAAAGTCTATATATATTATCAATCCAAAAAAATCCAACATTACTATCCAAACCCAAACCAACAACTAATAATTATCCCGTACTCCTTCTATCATCTACATGATAAAACATATACCAATAATAATGATATGTCCTGATAAATACCATTAATTTGGATAATAAATTAGGGTTTATTAAATAGTGTTTATGATAGTTTCTTAATAAACTAGGTTTAGTAAATAAGGTTTAGGGTATTTTTCCACTAAATTAGTTTTAAATAAGGATTTTAGTAAATAAGGTTTAAGGTATTTTTCCACTAAATTAATTTTTTAAAAATGGGCAAAATTTTCACTAATTAGGTTATAAGAATTGAAAATTTTAAATTTGTTAATATACACACTGCAACGACGTAGAATGTGTATGCTACATGTGTATCTACATATCAAGTGCAAGCAGATCACTCAAGTAATAATTCCGATAAGTTGCGGTCGAATCCTCAAGGAATATGACGTGTAACATTTTGATGACAACAATAAGGTCGACTTCTAAAATCTAGATATCGACTCTTAAAAAGAAAAAGAAAATATGATTTTATTTTGGAAAAGATACAAATTAACTACGTAGCTTAAACAAGCAAGTGAAATTAAATTTAAGAAAGCAATCAAATAAAATTTTGATTTTATGAAACTATTTGTAAAAGTAGAGTCGGGATTCAATCCCCCAAACTGTAGGTATTTTCGCTAAATATAAAATTCTCGACAACTATATATTTCATTAGAAGAAAACATTAACTAATCCAAAGCACTAAATATATGAGGATGTCATTCCGCACAATAATTAGTTAAGAAATTAATTAAAGTGAATGACAAAATTATTAACACATATATCACATTTTCAAACACTCTAATTGCCTACGAAGAATGGAGTTAAGAGATCTTCAATATTAGTTTCAATAAAAATATCAAACTCTAGTAATGAAATATACAATTATGTCAAATTTTATATTTATCGTCAAAATCTAAGGTGCGGTTCATGTTCCCCAACTCTCTAAGAATCTAGACAGACACGATATTATAAATCTCTACTTAAGAATCCATTAACAAGAATGTAAACGTAATGAAATAATAATAAAAATTATGGAAATAAAGGTTACTAAGATCGAAGAACATCAACATGCAAGAAGAATAAACTTGAAGAAGAATTGAAAATAACTTGCTCTTGTATTAAATTAATGATGTAAAGCTTTTAAATTATTCTCCTAGATGTTCTTCCTTGATTAGTATCTTTAAAATGAATTAAAACTATGATAAAAGAACCCTAATAACTAAATATATAGGTTAGAAGTTGTTTAGAAGAGTCCCTAAACTCAAAAACTCTTTAGGCTAAAAGATAAGTCCAAAATAAAAATCCCACTTTATAAATTTTTCCACGGTTCTAGTCCGTTACTAATGGAAAATCAGTTCACCCTAGGACCCAAGCCCGGTTGGTCCTAGGCTCTGCCAAATGGTGCTTTGTGTGCTCGAATTTCTATTATTTACAATTCTGCCCTAAATTTTTCTTCTCAAATTCATGCACGCATAACTTCTTCACCGCAGCATAGATTGAGGTACTATTTTTTTTTTCCGGTATTCTCTTGATTTCAAGCTCTTCAACATTTTTTTAGCCCCTCATCCGTTTTTCGACTGAAAAATTATAAAAATACCCTTGACTTCCTTTTCTTTCGTCTCTTTCACTATATGCATTTATTTATCACATCCACTTGAACTAAATACCTATAAAACAAGAGAGAAATATACAAAACATGAAATACTCTCCGAAGAGGGTAAGTAACATAAATATGGGATAAATTCGATTTAGATACATTTCACAGGACCATAAAAGTACTGAAATTAAATGGATAAATATGAAATATTTATGCCTAATAAAATCCCCCTAACTTAAAAGGTTGCTCATCCCAAGCATTGTAAAAGAAAAAGAGCATGAGTCTAAAAGGACTTCTAAATAACTAAAGGATTGAATACCTCTTTCACGGGCAAGTGATTGCATTTAGCATATGCAAAAAGTCGTTAAACCCCTAGGCTACCTTAGGAGGACAAGTGGTGTCTTGTGAGGGTTTGCATTGAATATACTCACAAAATTCATTTTTGGACTAAACAAAATATCAAAATAATTAAAAATTCGTACAATTTAAATTTCAGAAAAATAAATACTTCAAATTTTTTATTCGATAAATCTCAATTTATAGTGTGTGCGAATCCAAAAATTAAACCGGTAACTTTCATCAATTGATCATTACGTTACTTCTTGAAAATTCGTTTTGATTCAATTTATCACGGGATACACTCACAAACGAATCACTCAGATTGTGGCTATTTTCTCTCGGTGTCCATGATATATAGAGTAAATATAATTGGATGCGAGTTCATGCACATAATTTGAAAGACGGAATTATTTGGGTAAAAAGATCTCATGAACGTAATACGGTCATTGGAAAACTGAAAAGCGCCATTCTTTATTCGCACCGCTTTGTCACTTTATTAGGTTTTTGTGTTTCAGTTCTGAACACGATAATTAATTTTGTTATCTGAACTCTGTTAGGATTTTTTCGGGTTGAGGTGTTTTGGGTGAAATTGAAAATATTTGGAAATTTCAAAGTTGAAATTTTTTCTTATGATGTCCGTTAGCACTTTTTTGAGCTTTTGCTCATTTTCTCTTCCTTTTCATTCTATTTTTCTCATTTTCTCATTTTTTTCATTTTTTTCCTTTCAGTTTTGTTTGAGCATTTTTTCTATTTTTGTTACCCCTATTATATACCGGGCGGACTTAATTTATGCCTTTTTGATTTTCACCACTCTGAGCCAATTGGGTTTTTTGGGTTAACAAACGAAAAGGGTATAACTTATTGGGCTCAAATTGTCTTGCAAAAGAATGATTTTTTATGACTTTAATGGCTAGTATTTTGTGATATACAAGTGATGGCCTAACTTCATTTATCAGAATTACTAATCACGTTACCATATGCGTCTCAAGATGAATCTTAGTTTTAAAACATTTTTAGCGCGTTTTCAAACCAATATTTTACTATTTTTTTCGTAACCAATCAAATAAAGATTTAGAGATCATCAACAACTTTTTAACACTGAAAAGGATTTTTGAGTTAACTTTTAACTCGAATTGATCTAATTATCAGAAGAAATGATAGGCTTAAAAATCTTACCGGATTAAAAACCTCCACACTTATTCATTAAGTCATCTATTTTTGCCCAATTTTCATTTTTGGTCAATTTTGGGCTTAGTGCATTAAGTTTTTTATAAATTGAGACTTCAAAAAAAAATTAGTGATATTTTTGAGGATTTTAAATTCCAATTTTTATTTCAATTGAAAAAAAATATTTTTGACTTTTTCAAAAATTTTCCATTTTTTGGGGGAAATTTTTTGATATATTCGATATTTTCTAAAGTTTTTGACATTTTTCAATTTTGGGGGCATCTTAAATTTTGTGAAGTCTAAAAGACACACTTGTACCCCCTAACTTATACTTTTGCATTGTTCTTAATTAAAAGTACTAAAATCTACGAAATTAAAAAATAATTAAAATTTAAAATGCAATAAGACATGATATAACATCAACACATGAATTAAAAATATAACAAAAAAATCACCCCATACACATTGGGAGTGCGATGACCTCTCTCCTAAAACTTACTCAACCCCGTGTATGAGGTCCTCCAAATCATAAATAAAAAATCTGATCAATTGAAAGTCAACCCAATATAACAAGTATACATATGGAGACACATAATAAATGCAGTGAGTAAATTTATCGACATGGACCACCACATCATAACATAAATGGCCAGACTTGAAGATTCTATCATGCTAAAATTTTGACTGAAATGCTAAGATTAAATTTCCCTCTAACTCAAGAATGGATAAATCGGGCTTCAAATAGGAAGATACTCTAGTTATTTCCTCGATCTTATCCAAGAACTTAAATGGAACGGGCGAATGTGGTGGAAAATGACAATGCAGTGTGACAAATCATGCGTCACGGGGTGAAAACGCTCAAATTATTTTCTCAATCTCATCACTAATAGATAAAACCTCACATTTTAGCATACTTTCGAAAGGCCGGGTGCACGTTCATAAAGAAGGAATTTATCTATCTTATCATTCCAGTCGCTCTCATCTAGGTGACCAAATAAGTCCAATAACGATTGGACTTCAATAGTGAGGTCCTCATCCACGGGGGTGAGTTCTTTCGCAAAATTTTTAAGACCTATATCCAAAGGTAATTCAGTAGTGTCACTATCCCGTGGGGTATTTTCAAGACTCATATTTTTCTTATTTATTTATTTATTTTTCTTTTTTAATTTTTTTGATTCTTTTGGATATTTAGGATTTATGATTTTTTTTTTGCTTTTTATGAATTATGGTCAAATTCTTAGATTAATTCGACCTAGCTTAGTGTGTCTACCTACTCCCCAACAACAACGTCAAAAACTTGATGCGACACGGAATGTGTATGGTTCGTGTGTGTCTATAGCTCAAGTGCAAGCCCTTCGCTCAAGTAATAATTTTGGTAAGTCGGAGTTGAATCCTCGAGGAATGGGACGTGCAATGTTTTGATGACAACAATTGGGTCGGCTTCTAAAATCTTGATATTAACTCTTAGAAAGAAAAATAAAAGATGATTTTATTTTGGAAAATTTACTAATTAACTACAAAGCTTAAACTAGCAAGTGCAATTAAATTTAAGAAAGCAATAAACTAAAATTTTGATTTTATGAAACTATTTGGAAAATTAGAGTCGGGATTCAATCCCCCGAACCATAGGTATTTTTACTACAGATAAAATTCTGGACAACTATATACCGAAGCACTAAGTATATGAGGGTGTCAATTCGCACAATAATTGGTCAACAATTTATTTAAAGTAAATGACATAATTATCAACACGTATATCGCATTATTAAACACTTTAGTTGCCTAAGACAAATGGAGTTAAGCAATCCACAATATTAGTTTCAATAAAAATATCAAACTCTAGTAATGAAAGATATAATTATGTCGAATTTTATATTTACCGTCAAAACCTAGGTTGGGTTTATGTTCCCTAACTATCTATAAATCGAGACAAACACGATATTATAAATCTATACGTAAGAATCCATTAACAATAATGTAATTGTAATGAAATAATAATAAATGGTCTGGATATAAAGGTTACCAAGATCGAAGAACATCAACATGCAAGAAGAATAAGCTTGAAGAAAAACTGGAAATAACTTGCTCTTGAATTGAATTAATGATGCAAAGCTTGTTAATTATTCTCCTTGATGTTCCTCCTTGATTAGTAGCTTTACAATAAATTAAAGCTATTTTAAAAGAACCCTAATGACTAAATATATAAGTTAGAATTCATTTAGAAGAGTCCCTAAACTCAAAAACTCCTTTGGCTAAAAGATAAGTCCAAAATAAAAATCCCGCTTTAAGAAATTTATCATGGTTTTAGTTCGTTACTAATGGAGAATCGGTTCAACCTAGGACCAGAATCTGTTTGGTACTAGGCTCTGCCCAAGTGGTGCTTAGTTTGCTCGAATTTTTATTATTTACAATTCTGGCACTAAATTATTTTCTCACATTTAAACGCGCATAACTTCTTCACCGTAACTCTAATTGAGTTGTCGTTTTTTTAGTATTCTTGTGATTTCAAGCTCTTTAACTTTTATGTTGACTCCTCTTCCAGGTTATAGTTGAAAAGTCACAAAAATGCCCTTGACTTCCCTTTTTTTTCTTTTCTTTCATTGTTTTTATTTTTCTCTCGTATCCACTTGTACTAAATACTTGTAAAACAATAGAGAAATACACAAAACAGGAAATACTCTCTGAAAAGGGTTAGTAGCGTAAATTTAGGATAAATTCAATTTAAATACATTGCACAGGACCATAAATGTTTCAAAATTAAGGAGATAAATATGAAATAGTTATGCCTAATCACACATATACATATACATTCACACACATATACATACACATACATATATACACACACACACATACACACACACACACACAGAGAGATATGCATAATATATATACACACACACTGTATGTATACATGCATATGAACGCACGCACGCACGCACACACACTCTAATATATACATATACACACACTAATAAAAATGTTATATATATATATATATATATAGAGAGAGAGAGAGAAAATGTAGAGTGACAAAGAGGAATGCCGGAGAGGAGGAGGGTCGGGAGGAGGAGCGCAAGAGAGAGAGAGAGAGAGAAGATGGTTTTTGATGAAAAATGACTGAAGGGTTTAGGGGATTTATAAATAAAGAGATTGGTCGTAGCTCAAGGTCGCGACCACATATCGTGACCCTTTTTTCCCACATCATCATCCATGACCATGTTATTATAATTGAACTGGTCATGGCCCATAACTGTGGCCCAATATCGTGACCAATTCAAAATGGTCACGACCTAAAGCCTTGACCACAGTTGGAGGGAATTTTGTCCATGGTTATAGCTAAGGACCGTGACCACAGTTAGAGGAAATTTTTATGTAATTTTTCCGCCATAATGGTCACGCACTAGTCACTGACAATATTCGTGACCCAACCTGGTCACAACCCTAGATCGTGACCAGTTTCGATTTAGATCACATAAGTCTATGGTTATGAATCTGGTAATATATGTTTTTATGCTAGTCATAGGTTTGGGTCGTGAGCACCTGGTCACGGTCTTGGTCCATGACCAACTTGCTGTGACCATCCGCCTATTTTATTATAGTGTAAGGTATCACAATAAAATCTTTAATAATTATGAATTACTAGTGGACATCCACTAAATATATATTTTATAATACTCCACTGGGATGTACATTATATGAACAATTAAATGATCGTTGCTTCATTAAAACCTTAGTAAGGAAAAATCGAGTGAAAAAAGACCAAAGTGAAGGAAAAAGAATACAACTTTTATGATCAATGAATCGGTGTTGGATGCACTTAGTAGTGCCTCATTAAAACCTTTGGTAGGAAAATCCAATGGAAAAAAAACTAGTTAAAGGAAAATAGTACATTGCTCATATGTCCCAAAATATATTGTTCTTCAATTCTCCCCCTGATTGGATACTCCCCCTGATTATGTCATTTCTATGATGATTGGATCGATGCATTTTCATCTCATACACAACCTTATGAAATGTTGATTTGATTTGGTGGACAGAATCGATAGGTTGTTATTTTAATTTCATTTTTCTTCATAAGACAGACTTAGATAAAACCCAGGTGAAGAGGGATAAATATGTCACTTTATCGGATCTATTTAACTTCAATAGCATAACTTTTTTTTCATTTATGTATTGCACAAATCTTCTTGAGTTCTTCTATGTAGAAGAATTGGAAGCTATTGGTCACATCTCCCTCGATGTAGCCCCTTTGAGCTTGGGGTATACAAGTATCATTGCCTTCATAAGTAGTAGGAACATATATTATTTGGGACAAGTCATAAGTTCTTTGATTGCTCCTTATCAGGATCCTAGAGATAACCTGCATCTATATAACTAATTAAACATGTATGGTTATATGTAAAAAAATCACATAATACGATTGATATTAGTCTCATGCTTTGCAAGTTAATGATGATTATTTCTTTTCAAGAGATTGGCTGCAAATACTTGTCCGGTAGCATGCATTGGGTTATGTATAGAAATATATTAATAAAACACAAGTGTAGTAATTCTGACCATTTTAATAATGCAATAATAATATGCAAATATTGTACTTCTTGACTAAATTTATATTTGTCATCCTCTTTTGGATGATATGGATATTTTAATATCCAAATATTGGAGACTAGAGTTATATAAAGTGGTGTGCTTAACATGTGCTAAAGCATTGCAGGACTTTTCAATCCATTTGATTAATGGATTAGTGTTTAAACAAAATTATTCTAGATCTTCAGGCCAAGACAATAACTAATTATTCCAATGTCATTCATTTTTGAATTATCTATTTGGGTATTTTGCATTTCAATTGAGCTCTTCAGGGCCATCTTAAGGATATTTTTATAATGGCATGTTGGTATATATGATTATTTCTATACCCTTCCTTATACAAGTATTTGGTAAGACAATTGTAACTATATCCATTCGTATTTCCAGTTGTATGATAAATGTCTTAGTGTATTTGAGTACATACTCCTTATTTTTGCTTCAGATAAAGAAAATTCTTTTAGGATTTTTATATGTATTCTTTGTCTTTTTTTTAAGATAAGAGGACGGAACCTCTGAATTTTATTGATGAACCTCATATGTATTCTTTATTTAAGTCTCATATAAATAAGCAGTTATAATATTCATGAGTCTTATATAATATATTTTAAAAAACTACTAAGCTAGTAGGATATCTTAAAGGTATTTACAACGGCTGTTACGGGATGATATGTTTGTATATAATCTATATTTGGTTTCTTTAGAAAACCTTATGCTATATGTCATGCACTTTTAGCGAGTTTATTACTTCTCTTTATTATAAAATCCTATTTGTAACCTTCAGGGTTAACATCTTATGGTGTTTCTACTATAAGTCCAAATACACCACTTTTATTTAGAGACTCGATTTATGCCATCATGGCATTTACTCATTTTGGCCAATATATTCTTTGTCGACATTCATTTGTAGTACGTGAATCCGTAGTATCATTATCATTTGATTTTTGTGTAGTTTCAACATACATAATTATATCATCCATGATCATCTTTGTCGATCCCACTTTTCTCTTATATATGAATATAACATAGAGATCTCATTATTATTAGATACCTTTGCATACTTCAGGGGATTTATAATCACTTCAAGGACTTATGTCTTTTCATAGATAATAACCTCTTCAAGGGTTTTAGAGAAAATGGATCTTTTATTCATAAACCTCTTCTTGAGCATTATTTATAATCTTCTTTAGAACATTATTTAGGCATGATTTTATTTAACCTCCACTACTAGGGAGTCAAGTAGTTGGGACCTATAGATTGCCACTCTTCTAGCATGCAATAAATTTATTTGGTGCCTAATTTATTTTGTCCTCGTGGGACAATGATTTTTACAAGCACATTTGCAACTGGTCCATGTGACATTTTATGTTGCAATATCATTTTTACTTTATTTTTTGCATTGAGCGATACATGTGATTATATAAGACAAAGTGAAAGTATTCCACAATAATTCACGTCATTCTTCAGGAATGGACCTTTATTCAATAACAATTTGTACTTCGGGCATGTTCTATCTGTGACACCCCGACTAATTAAATACCGGGTAGCTACTCCTTTATTAAATTAATTCAAAATGCCAAGTTGTCTCAGTTGATAGCATCACTGTCGAAAACATTTTATTATTACTAACCACCTAGTATTTAAAAAGTAAGTTGCCAAATTTTAATTTAAGTCTGATTAACATGCAACAAGCGAAATAAAGAATAAATACACCATTCACCATACTGAAGTAAAACGAATAACCATCACAATAGAGTAAATAAAGTCTGGAAGAAAAACTCCTCACTACAATCCCACAACTGAAAAGTAAACTGGATACTGAAACAATACATGCTAAAATCTGAAAACTGAAATGTAAAAGATGCTCTAAATAGAAATGGGCAACATGCCCTACAACTGATAGATAGTGACTCTGGAATCCAAAAGATAGAAGCGTCTATAAGCAAATCCCTGTAGCTTCCACAAACAGCTACAGCTCGTCACCTGAATGAGAATCCTATGCTTGATGTCCTTGTGGCTGGGCACCTAAAATGGTTTTACAAGAAAAAGATTTGAAAAGCAAACGTGTCAGAGCCCGAATGTGGAGTTATATTTTAAAAACCTGCAAGTGCTTTAAAAACATTTAAAACATTAAATGCAAAGTACATGTTAGGACGTACACTCACATGATATTATCACCTCTCGTCTAACTGTGCACTCCTAACGTAAGTACCCATCTACAACGGTATAAACCACTAGCTAAGTGACATCATAACTAGCTAGACTGTAATAGTTTCTACCCTTATTACCCGGTTCTATTAACATATAACGCTCGTAATTAGATAGGGATTTAATGTAAACTCAGATGCTCAAAATGCAATATATATTTCTCTATCAGCTAACTCATTTTATTTATCGAAACAATACCGTAATTATATTCGCATCATTAACATGAAGGTTCTCATTAATTAAGTGTATATTATTCACATCATAAATATACAATGCGAGCACCCCGAGAACTAAGCTGCGGTGCACACATACTCTGCTATCCATCCCGGTACATCACGTACATAAGGATCACATATTCCGAATCTCTCAGGAATAGTTCAGATAACACAAATCACAAATAGTGGAGGCGAACACAGTCACATCACATGGGTCACGCACATACCTACGTTCTCACGATCAGCGGACTTATTAACATCCCAATAAGTCTTTCTCTGACCTATGTTCATCGAGGTACCAGTCTATATCCCCCCCGTAGGCACACAAGGATTAGAGGGTCCTAAGCGAACGCAACCTCCCGTGATAGCAAGTATGGTAGGTATGTCATACACACAATTCATATACGAATACTAAGTAAACACACGTCTTAGTAATACCGTATTTTAATCGTAGTACTTATTGCACTCTCGTACTAACTATAATTATCACAATTTGTACTATTCCGGTTTGTAATCATACGCGCCATAATTTCTCACGTCGTAGTAGACACTCACGTCCCAACCCAAACCGTCCATGTAATACAACCCTCGTATGTAAATTCCTTCTCATAAATACCCAAATGTCCCAATTCTATCATTACTACATCTACGGAATGATATCTATATCCTCTAATAAGTTTACGGAACTCTAAATATCAAAACAGTCCAAAAAGGACCAAACTGTCACCTCGTTAGAAGTCTCGTTCGAACGAGACTGTTCGAACGAGATCCCTCTGCCAACTCGTTAGAAGTCTCGTTCGAACGAGGCTGTTCGAACGAGGTCCCGGTTCGTTCGAACGAACTGTACCTTCTAACGATATCTCGTTCGAACGAGATATCGAATGAAATCCATTCTCATTAGCAGCGACTGGTCAACTCGTTAGAAGCTCGTTCGAACGAGTTCGTTCGAACGACCTGGGTAGGGGCTTCTAACGAGATGCCAGATTCGTCCCAGATTTTTCCCTTCCTCGTTTTTAACCATTTTAACACTTCTAATCTCATCCAAAGTTCATCCCAACAACGTTTTATGGTCTCTAAGTGATCCTAAACATATTCAAGTCAACTCCTAACATGTTTTCAAGGATTAAATCTCTTCAACATCAATTAACATATGAATTTCTACACTTTTCCCCAATTATCTCAAGAACATGAACCCTAACATTTTGAATCATGAATTAACCCAACAAAATCCGTTTTAATTTCTTTTCAATCATGTATATCATCAGTAAAAAATATCTACCTATCATTCTACATGCAATCCTTCTCAAATTTCTCAAGTTCTATGATCTAAACTACATGGGTTTTCATTATCTTTCAAGAACAATTGATATTCTCCAATTTCTAACATGGAAAAGACATTCTATGAAATTAAATGAAATAAAGTCACTTGCCTTGGTTGTTTCCGGATTTGGTGTTGATTTGGTGAAGAATCTCTGCAAAATTTTCTCTCTTTCTCTCCTTCTCCAAGCTCCTTCTCCAATGGTGGCTTAAGGTGGCTAGGGTTTGTTTTGTGGAAAGTTGTAAACCTAAAGATAACCTCCGTAGCTTAATGGTTTAATATAGGATGGTTAGTGGGCTTTGTGGGTTTAATCCACATCAGATTTACATCTCAAATTTTCGTCACTTTTAATTCCTAAAAATGTAAAATTACCAAAATATCCTTTAAGTTGCCGGTATGGCCTAAAAATACCCCGGGACCCAAACTACACCCCCGAGTAGTGTTTTCTGACTATCTCGACCCTTCCGGACGCGTTGGCGCACTCAAAACGACCATACGGATTATAGATTTTAAATTCACTTTTATTAACAAAATATTATACCGTGATGCGGCGGTCCCACGCGTCTCAACAAAATTTCTAAAATGCCGTATATAAATCTCATGACAAATTTTATAATACCAAGTTCATATATAATCATATATGCACATAATCAAATACCAACTCGCATCACATTAGTATTTATAACCCGGATTAATTTCCAATTAATACGCATTTAATTAATTAATCCCAAAAATAAATATAGTCAAAAGTACGGGGTATTACATACTTCCCCCCTAATAACTCAATTTCGTCCCGAAATTCGAAACTAGAAAGTACCTGCTAAAAACAGCTCTGGATAACGTTCACGCATCTCATCCTCGCGCTCCCATGTGGACTCCTCGACATTGTGATGTCTCCACTGAACTCGCACTAACGGAACTATCTTTGACCGCAGTTTTCTCTCGCTTCGGTCCAAAATGGCAATCGGCCCCTCCTCGTAGGAACTATCCGGCTGGAGATCGATGTCCTCCACAGCAATGTGAGAATGGGCCAAATTATCTCTAAGGTATTTCCTCAGCGAGGAAATATGGAACACATCGTGAATCCGATGCAAATGCTCTGGTAGCCCGAGTCTATACGCAACCGGTCCGATCCGCTCAATAATAGGAAACGGCCCCACATACCTCGGTGCCAACTTTCCCTTCTTCCCGAATCGCATAATCCCCTTCATAGGAGATACCCTGAGCAAAACCTGGCCCCCCACTTGGAACTCTCTGAAAAATCTCTTCGCATCAGCATAACTCTTCTACCTGTCTTGAGCTACCCGAATGCGACTCCGAATCAACTCAATCCTTGCCGAAGTATCCTGAATCACTTCTGGCCCAAGCAGTTTGTTGTCCCCCACCTCCAACCAACATGCTGGGGAACGACAAGGCCTACCGTACAATGCCTCAAACGGAGCCATGCCAATCGTGAACTGATAGGAGTTATTGTAAGCAAACTCCACCAGTGGAAGGTACTGCTCCCATCCACCCCCGAAGTCAAAATGCACATGCGTAGCATGTCCTCCAACATCTGGTTGGTGCGCTCTGTCTGCCCATAGGTCTGCGGATGATAGGCCGTACTCAATCGCAATTCCGTGCCCATTGCCTCCTGGAAACTCTCCCAAAACCTCGAAACAAATATCTTGTCTCTGTCAGACACGATATTTAGGGGCACACCGTGAAGTCTCACAATCTCTGAAATGAAGAGCTGGGCATACTGTCCCGTAGTGTAGTCAGTCCTTACGGGTAAGAAGTGAGCGACCTTGGACAACCTGTCCACAATTACCCAAATGGAGTCGTGACCCCTCTGCGACGTAGGCAACCCCGTGATAAAGTCCATGGATATGCTCTCCCACATCCACACCGGGACTTCCAATGGTTGTAGTAATCCTGCCGGTCTCTGATTATCCACTTTTACAAGCTGACAAGTGGCGCATTTCGAAACAAACTCAGCGATATCTCTCTTCATACCGCTCTACCAATACTGCCGTCTCATGTCTTGGTACATTTTGTCCCCTCCGGGATGTACCGCGAACCGTGAGCCGTGCGACTCTGCCATCACATCGTGCCATAATTCTTCCCTTTCCGGAACTACCAATCTCCCATTGAAGCGCAATCCCCCGTCTGAGGTAACGGTATAGGACTCGGCTCCCTCTGCTAGTAATCGAACTATCTGCTCCTGACAGAACGAGTCATTAGCCGGTGCCCGTACTACCTTCGTGACAATCTGCGGTGTAACGGTCATCACAGACATGAAAGATCGGGCCACTGCATCCTGGTGTCCCAATTCCTTCCACTTTGCCTTCCACACCTCTGCCACCTCATCTGCTGGCCTACGGCTCAACGCGTCTGCTACCACGTTAGCCTTACCCGGGTGGTACTGGATGTCGAACTGGTAGTCTTTCACAAACTCAAGCCACCTGCGTTGCCGCATATTCAACTCTTTCTGCGTGAACAGGTACTGTAGGGACTTGTGGTCCGTGAACAGTTGGAACCTCTCCCCCAAAAGATAGTGCCTCCAAATCCGTAGGGCAAATACCACTGCTGCCAACTCCAAATCATACGTGGGGTAATTCTTCTCATGAGGCTTAAGCTTACGGGAAGCATAAGCTATGGCCTGTCTCTCCTGCTGCAATACACCTCCAAGCCCTTGCAAAGACGCGTCGGTGTAAACCAAATACTCAACTCCCGGTCTCGGCAATGCTAACACAGGTGCTGAGGTTAATTTGTCCTTTAATTCATCGAATGCCAACTGACAGGCATCACTCCAGATGTATGGTACACCCTTACGAGTAAGATGTGTCAAAGTACCTGCTATCTCCGAGAAACCCCGAATAAACCTCCTGTAGTATCCTGCTAGACCCAAGAAACTACGAATCTCCGTTGGTGTCGTGGGCTGTCCCCACTCCCTCACCGCTGATACCTTCCCCGGATCAACAGATATTCCCCGGTCGGAAATGACATGCCCCCAAAACTGGACTTCCTTCAGCCAAAACCCGCACTTCTCATATTTTGCATACAACTCGTTCTGACGGAGTGTCTGCAAAACCTGCCTCAAATGCTCGGCGTGCTCCTCCTCTATCTGAGAGTAAACCAGAATATCGTCAATGAAGACAATGACAAACTGGTCTAGGAAATCCCTGAACACTCTGTTCATCAAGTCCATAAACACTGCTGGAGCGTTGGTCAAGCCGAAAGGCATAACCCAAAACTCGTAAGAACCATATCTCGACAAAAACGCAGTCTTCGAGACATCCTCCTCCCGGATACGTAACTGATGGTATCCCGATCTCAAATTAATCTTCGAGAAGAAAGAAGCTCCTCTCAACTGGTCGAATAAGTCATCGATTCGAGGCAACGGATACTTATTTCGTATCGTGACCTTATTCAACTCTCGGTAGTCCACACACAATCTCAGTGAACCGTCCCTCTTCTTCACAAACAGAACTGGAGCGCCCCAAGGTGAGGTACTCTTGCGAATAAAGCCCTGACCTAACAGCTGCTCTATCTGATCCTGTAACTCCCTCATCTCAGCTGGAGCCATACGGTACGGTGCGCGTGCTATAGGTCTCGTACCTGGTAGCAAATCTATGACAAACTCTATCTCTCGACTGGGTGGTAAACCTGGTATCTCCTGAAACACATCGGAATACTCCCTGACAACCGGAATCAAATCTAAAGGAATCACAACCTCCTTAGAGTTATCCTCCTCTATGTAATACAGATGAGCGGTCGATCCTCCCTCTGGGCGAGGCATCGCCACTATAAACATCTCTTGCCCCGGAATGGCAAAAACAATGCTCCCGCTGAAGCAATCAATCATGGCCCTATATGCTACGAGTCAATCCATATCGATGATCACATCGTGAACATGCATGTCTAACACTAACATGTCTGCAGGCAATACCAAACCACCAATCTCTACCCCCACTCCCCGGCATATAAAGAAAATAAGTGACCCACTCCCCAATGGTGAGTCGACACACGTCACTGTGCTCTTTGCCATAGCTAACAATCCTAAAGCTTTCGTGAAGTGTGTAGCTATAAAACAGTGTGTAGCACCCGTATCAAATAACACCCGACCCATAGTGCCATGGATAGGAAACGTACCCTCGATCGTGGGCGGTGCCTGTGGAACTGCAGCCTGGTGGACGTTGTAAACACGTCCATACTGTAGCTGCCCCTGCTGAGTTGGGACTGCTGGAATGGGTGGCAATGCTGCCATCTGTGGCGGTGCGGGAAGAGCGGCGGGAAACATAGGTCTCTGTGGCTCCTGGCGAGCACCCTGCTGCTGCTGCTGTGGGGCCCTGACCCTATCAGGACAATCCTGCTTCTTATGGCCAGTCTTGCCACAAACAAAGCACTTCCCTGGGAAGTTCCCTCCCCTCTGCCCCTGCTGTCCCCGGCCCTGGTGGCCGTTACCGTTCCTCCCTTGGCCCTGATGAAACTGCTGCCCATTCTGCCCCTGCTGGCCCTGATGGCCGTTTGGACCCTGATGGCCCTGACGGAAACCTCCCTGTCCCTTCTTGTAGTTCCCTGACCAGAACCTCTTATTATCCCCCTACTGGGAGCCCTGCTCATTCTGTCTCTGCCCCTGACCCGATTGTGCCCCGCTGGCACCATGTCCTCCAGTCCTGCCCTGATGGCTAGACTCCCCCGACCTCTTACCCTCGGCCATATGAAAACGGTGGTCCTGGCAGTGCAACAATGCAGCGTTAACCACATCAGAATAAGTGGCCAACGATAGGTTCCCTAGCAGATGATGACGGATCCTCCAATTCAACCCATCGGTGAACTTCTCAATCTTCTTCTTCTCTGTTGGAATCTCGTCTGGAACGATATTCAACAGGTTAGTGAACTCGTCCTCATACTCGGCCACTGTCTTGCCTTCCTGCCTCAGACTCATCAGCTTCCTCCTCATTTCCGTATGAACAGCCGACGGAAAGTACTTGCGGTCAAACCGCACCCAGAACTCCCGAATCGTGAGAGTATCCCTCTCCTCCGCGGTGGTAATAGGCTCCCACCACTGCAGTGCAGATCCAACTAGCTTGAAAGTAGCTAGCACCTGCTTCTGAACATCAGTGCACTCATGCATCCTCAAGTGCCTCTGCATGTCTTTCCTCCATTGGCTCGAGACTACCACATCTGAGCTACCTGCAAACTCTGGCGGATGCGCTTTCTGAAAAGCGTCACGTACACGCTCCCAAGTAGACGGGAATGCATTAACCTGTACTGGCGCGACAACCGGCGCCTGAGGTGGTGCCTGCTGAATAACGGTAATGGCGGCATTTACCGCTTGAGCTACTATAGCTGCAACCTCAGCGGCGTTCATCATGCCCTGAACTGGAGCGGGCTGGGGTTCGGGCGTTGCATCCCTGGGAACTCGTCGTGCACGTCGTGGAGGCATCTGAAATAAGAACAAAGTTTATAAGTTCACGGTTATAAACTTAATATAGCTGAAGAACGAAGCATACAAAAAGGAGTACAACAGTCCTAAAATATAGGGCTCTATATCAAAGAAACTTAGCGGAAACATAATAGCCGTACAGATCCTAAAGGACACTAGAACCTGATGCTCTGATACCACCTGTGACACCCCGACTAATTAAATACCGGGTAGCTACTCCTTTATTAAATTAATTCAAAATGCCAAGTTGGCTCAGTTGATAGCATCATTGTCGAAAACATTTTATTATTACTAACCACCTAGTATTTAAAAAGTAAGTTGCCAAATTTTAATTTAAGTCTGATTAACATGCAACAAGCGAAATAAAGAATAAATACACCATTCACCATACTGAAGTAAAACGAATAACCATCACAACAGAGTAAATAAAGTCTGGAGGAAAAACTCCTCACTACAATCCCACAACTGAAAAGTAAACTGGATACTGAAACAATACATGCTAAAATTTGAAAACTGAAATGTAAAAGATGCTCTAAATAGAAATGGGCAACATGCCCTACAACTGATAGATAGTGACTCTGGAATCCAAAAGATAGAAGCGTCTATAAGCAAATCCTTGTAGCTTCCACAAACAGCTACAGCTCGTCACCTGAATGAGAATCCTATGCTTGATGTCTTTGTGGTTGGGCACCTAAAATGGTTTTACAAGAAAAAGATTTGAAAAGCAAACGGGTCAGAGCCCGAATGTGGAGTTATATTTTAAAAACCTGCAAGTGCTTTAAAAACATTTAAAACATTAAATGCAAAGTACATGTTAGGACGTACACTCACATGATATTCTCACCTCTCGTCTAACTGTGCACTCCTAACGTAAGTACCCATCTACAACGGTATAAACCACTAGCTAAGTGACATCATAACTAGCTAGACTGTAATAGTTTCTACCCTTATTACCCGGTTCTATTAACATATAACGCTCGTAATTAGATAGGGATTTAATGTAAACTCAGATGCTCAAAATGCAATATATATTTCTCTATCAGCTAACTCATTTTATTTATCGAAACAATACCGTAATTATATTCGCATCATTAACATGAAGGTTCTCATTAATTAAGTGTATATTATTCACATCATAAATATACAATGCGAGCACCCCGAGAACTAAGCTGCAGTGCACACATACTCTGCTATCCATCCCGGTACATCACGTACATAAGGATCACATATTCCGAATCTCTCAGGAATAGTTCAGATAACACAAATCACAAATAGTGGAGGCGAACACAGTCACATCACATGGGTCACGCACATACCTACGTTCCCACGATCAGCGGACTTATTAACATCCCAATAAGTCTTTCTCTGACCTATGTTCATCGAGGTACCAGTCTATATCCCCCCCGTAGGCACACAAGGATTAGAGGGTCCTAAGCGAACGCAACCTCCCGTGATAGCAAGTATGGTAGGTATGTCATACACACAATTCATATACCAATACTAAGTAAACACACGTCTTAGTAATACCGTATTTTAATCGTAGTACTTATTGCACTCTCGTACTAACTATAATTATCACAATTTGTACTATTCCGGTTTGTAATCATACGCGCCATAATTTCTCACGTCGTAGTAGACACTCACGTCCCAACCCAAACCGTCCATGTAATACAACCCTCGTATGTAAATTCCTTCTCATAAATACCCAAATGTCCCAATTCTATCATTACTACATCTACGGAATGATATCTATATCCTCTAATAAGTTTACGGAACTCTAAATATCAAAACAGTCCAAAAAGGACCAAACTGTTACCTCGTTAGAAGTCTCGTTCGAACGAGACTGTTCGAACGAGATCCCTCTGCCAACTCGTTAGAAGTCTCGTTCGAACGAGGCTGTTCGAACGAGGTCCCAATTCGTTCGAACGAACTGTACCTTCTAACGATATCTCGTTCGAACGAGATATCGAACGAAATCCATTCTCGTTAGCAGCGACTGGTCAACTCGTTAGAAGCTCGTTCGAACGAGTTCGTTCGAACGACCTGGGTAGGGGCTTCTAACGAGATGCCAGATTCGTCCCAGATTTTTCCCTTCCTCGTTTTTAACCATTTTAACACTTCTAATCTCATCCAAAGTTCATCCCAACAACGTTTTATGGTCTCTAAGTGATCCTAAACATATTCAAGTCAACTCCTAACATGTTTTCAAGGATTAAATTTCTTCAACATCAATTAACATATGAATTTCTACACTTTTCCCCAATTATCTCAAGAACATGAACCCTAACATTTTGAATCATGAATTAACCCAACAAAATCCGTTTTAATTTCTTTTCAATCATGTATATCATCAGTAAAAAACATCTACCTATCATTCTACATGCAATCCTTCTCAAATTTCTCAAGTTCTATGATCTAAACTACATGGGTTTTCATTATCTTTCAAGAACAATTGATATTCTCCAATTTCTAACATGGAAAAGACATTCTCTGAAATTAAATGGAATAAAGTCACTTGCCTTGGTTGTTTCCGGATTTGGTGTTGATTTGGTGAAGAATCTCTGTAGAATTTTCTCTCTTTCTCTCCTTCTCCGAGCTCCTTCTCCAATGGTGGCTTAAGGTGGCTAGGGTTTGTTTTGGGGAAAGTTGTAAACCTAAAGATAACCTCCGTAGCTTAATGGTTTAATATAGGATGGTTAGTGGGCTTTGTGGGTTTAATCCACATCAGATTTACATCTCAAATTTTCGTCACTTTTAATTCCTAAAAATGTAAAATTACCAAAATACCCTTTAAGTTGCCGGTATGGCCTAAAAATACCCCGGGACCCAAACTACACCCCCGGGTAGTGTTTTCTGACTATCTCGACCCTTTCGGACGCGTTGGCGCACTCAAAACGACCATACGGGTTATAGATTTTAAATTCACTTTTATTAACAAAATATTATACCGTGACGCGGCGGTCCCACGCGTCTCAACAAAATTTTTAAAATGCCGTATATAAATATCACGACAAATTTTATAATACCAAGTTCATATATAATCATATATGCACATAATCAAATACCAACTCGCATCACATTAGTATTTATAACCCGGATTAATTTCCAATTAATACGCATTTAATTAATTAATCCCAAAAATAAATATAGTCAAAAGTACGGGGTATTACACTATCCTCCACTTAACGACGTGAGTAGTGTATCATCAAATTAAACTTGCACATATACGATAAATGTTATATTCGTCAATGGTCCAATAGAAGGTGAATCGTAAGAACTATATATACGCTTATGATAAATATCATTTACGTTCACAAAGTCTTATGAAAAATAATTAAGGTGACCAAAATGGCATTGTAAATTATAAATAATTGAACCATGGAGCTTCAATCTCATGACAAAGTGCAATTTTACAACAATTACTGTTGTGTAGTATAACCCCATAATAATGTAATGATTGTTTGCTAGTGTAAGTTTTTCGCTTCTCATAATAGAAGTAATGAAAAATTACTTTTTAGTGTTTATTTCAATATGGTACCTGATATGCCCAAGTATGACCTCGGCCTAGTGGAACATACCTCGGCCGAGATGAGAGTCGAGACGTTAGCCGACCCACCGGTGCAGGGGGGCCCACGATATCTTCCCTCGGCCAAGGCTACCTCGGCCCAGGCCGACAGTAAGACATGTACTCCCCCCCCCCCCCCGGAACACTTCTCATATCACAGATAACATCAACTCCAGGTGCCAAGGAATAGCAACCCCGGTCAACGGTAGGCCAAGATAACAAGAAGCTAAACACGTCTTCAGCATGAACCCTACCTCGTATAAGGCCGAGGTTACCAGGGAGCACTTATCATCAGCACGATACAGTGGCTCGGCCCAGGCCGATATAGGTGTTTACCTCGGCTGGAATAAAGCCGAGACAGCGCATGACACATCGCGAATGGGTCGGACGACCTACCCTTATAGTTCGGCCTCTCCTAGGCCGAGGCCATTCACCAGCACGACTGTCAAAGTATCCGCAAGCATTTGGATAAGGACACCTGGGCCAAGATCAGTTACAACAAGATTATTCCCCACATGTGGGGGGAATATTTCATCATCATCACTTACATGTGGACCTGACAGCTGGCACACCCTCATTGGTGAGGAAACTATACACATGCACATTACATGCATAGGGGGTACATTACACCCCCTAGGGATTATATAAAGGGATCATCCCCTACCAAGCCAAGGGGATGGAAGGATAAAAACCCTAGCTAAAACTCTGTCTAAATATACAGTAGAAAGAGAGAGAGAGAGCTTGAGTGAATTGTATCCATGGCCATTAGTGCCTTCATTCAGTGATATTACTCACACACTCACAGTGGACGTAGGCCAGATTGGCTGAACCACTCATATTCCGGTGTTGACTCCTCGTATCCTCACCTCCTTCTCTTATCTCTTTATATACCTGTGCTGCCATTGTTATTCGCGTATTGAGCTTGGAAACACCTTACCTGGTGGTGCTGATTCTTGGCATCATCATTTTTGGCGCCGTCTGTGGGAATCGAAAGGCTATCCCATCCTTATTTCCTGCTTTACCTCACCAGAGACTCTGGTGGTGAACCAGAAACCACCCCTTGTGTGGAGCTGTTTCACCATTGAAAGAGGTCCTTTCAGGTATTAAGCTCCCCTGCAACCAAGACTCTATACAGTTTAACACATGGCACCAGACTTGCCGCCGCCTCTTCCGCCACCCGGAGGTGGGGGAGCTAGCTCCAGTCAGGTTCCTCCCCAGTCCGAAATGGCGGAGGTGGCAGCTGCCTTGAAATCTTTGGCTGCAACACAACAAGCGATGAAGGAGCAATTTGCACAGCTCAGCCAAACCATGATGATGAGACCACCTGGAGTCTCACCGGACCTGATCACCCCGGCGGCAGTTCAACCCCAACCGGGTGCCAGGGGACCACCCCAGGCACCGATGAAGGACCAACCTGCACCCCAGCGGAGAAGGGACGTTGCTGACCCTAGGCGTTTGCGCCTGGGGAGGCAAGGAAACCCTTGCCCAGAGGACAGGTACGATGAAATAGGAGTGGAAGAGGCCCCAGAAGACTGCTGGGAGCCATATGAGGTTTCCGATGATACCGTACGACCTCTTCGGCAAAGCCAAGGATGTGTCGGCCGAAGAAGAGATGAGGCCCAGCAGAGAGGGTCGGCCTTCAACAGGTTGAGCAGAGGCTCGGCCTTCGAGAGGCTGGGACCAGTTAACGACCTAAGACACAGGCTATCGAGGTCAAGGAGTGAGGCAGGCTCCCAAAGAGGGGCTCGGCCAGACCAAGGCCGACCCATGGAGGGAAGAGCAAGGGAACAGGAAGAGGTCAACAGTCAGAGGGTCGTGGCTGGAGAACCTTCTGTCCGCCGCAGAGAGGTGGCAGAGGACAACCTCGGCCAAGTTGACGAGAGGAGACCGTGGAATGACTCGATCCAACGTCTCGAGGAGAAGATAGGGGACCTCATAAAGAGCAGGGACCCCTTACAGAGGGGCTACACGGAGGGCTCACCATTTGTAGCTAAGATAGTGGGGTTCCCAACCCCAGCTAAATTCAAGCCTCCTGTAGTGACTCCTAAGTACGATGGCAGCACTAACCCTGTGCACCACATCGAGATGTATCAGTCGGCGGCAGATATTTACTCAATACCTGATGAGATGAAGTGCAGGGCCTTCTCGGGCACCCTAACAGGGGCTGCGCACAGCTGGTTCACCTCTCTTCCAAAGAATTCAATCGAAAACTTCAAGGGATTGGCCGAGCAGTTCATCCACAACTTCTGCTTTGGGGTAAGGCCCCAAAAGAAGACCACCCACCTCCTATACGTCAAACAGGCTAAGGGTGAAAGCCTAAGGGACTATATAGCAAGATTCAACAAGGAGAAGCTGGAGGTGGAGGATTACGAGGAAAGCATAGCCATGACCGCCCTTATAGGAGGTCTTCAGAAGGGAAAGCTACTATGGAAGCTGGCGGAAGACCCCCCCAAGTCTATGGCGGAGCTGTTGTCCACTGCAGGAAAAGTAATGAATGCGGAGGAGGCGATGGCCGCCAAGTACGAGGAGGAGAACCGCGGTAGTGCTGGGAGGTCCCAGGGCAAGAAGGAAGGAAAGAAGCGGTCAGCCGATGACAAGTTCTCCCATTACACTCCTCTGACCGTGAGCTGTGAGCACATTCTTAATGAGATCAAGAGTGACCGGGCTCTAAGATGGCCAGAGAAGTTGAAGGCTCCACCGTATAAGAGGAATAAAAACCTCTGGTGTGAGTTTCATCAGGACCACGGCCATGTCACAGACAGATGCTTTGCCCTGAAGGACGAGATTGAGAAGATGCTGAAATCCGGGAAGCTAAGAAAGTATGTGGATGGCAAGGCCCCAAAGGGCGGCAGAGAAGACCCTAGGAAGAGAAGAGACGACAAGTGCCGTGGTGATGCCCCGGCTAAAAGGCATGATGATTCAGATGGCAACGATGGAGATGACCCAGATCTCCCACCTAAGGATGACAACACCCCAGTGAAGAGGGTAGGAATGATCTCCTTTGGTGTTAGCACCATATGTGGGGGATTCGCAGGGGGTGGATCTGAGGTAGCCGATAGAAAGGCTCATGCCGCGGAGGCCAAGTCGGTAGTCAGGCCAGAGATTGTGAACCTGACGTCTTTTGATGCTGTACAGAAGAGAACGAAGGTGGACATGGACACCCTGGTGGTGGGTTTCTCCCGGCTTGACTTCAAGGGCATCTTAGCCCCCCATGATGACCCCTTGGTCATAACGACAAGGGTGCATGGGTGCGACGTAGGGAGAATCCTCATAGATGGGGGAAGCTCAGCAGATGTAATGTTCTGGCCTTGTTTCAAGAGCTCGGGTCTCAGCAGATCAAGATTAGTGCCCTACCACCATCCCTTGATAGGCTTTAGTGGTGAGAAAGTGCACCCGTTAGGCATGTATGAGATGGATGTGCGTATGGGGGATGAGTGGCCTAAGAGGCTGACTAAGAAGATAAACTTTTTTGTGATGGACGAGAATGTCTACTCTGCCTACAACCTCATCGTTGGAAGAGTAGCCCTCAAGGAGTTTGAAGTCGTGCCGTCAACGGTCCATCAAATGCTAAAATTCCCGACCCCTTACGGGGTAGGGGAAGTGCAGGGGGATCAGACCACGGCACGGGAGTGTTACTTCAACTCAGCTGAAGAGAAGGAGACCCATAAGAGAGCAACCACCACCTACAGCATAGACACTCTTGATCCGAGAGACGAAACGAAGCTGAAGAAGGGCGAGGCCGCAGAAGAGGTAGAATCCATCGTCCTCAATGAGGACGAGCCGGAAAAAACCATCCAGGTCGGCAAGGCCCTTGAAACAAAGATTAAGGAAGAGCTGGTAAGCCTTCTCAGGAAGAGGCAGAGTGTCTTTGCCTGGAGCCACACCGACATGCCTGGTATAGACCCCGAGGTCATGACCCACAAACTTAACGTGGACAGGGATGCCAGGCCAATCAAGCAGAGGAGGAGAATTTACTCCAGAGAGAAGTATGAGGTCATTCGGGAAGAGGTGAAGAAGTTGGAAGAGGCCGAGTTCATACGAGAGGTCACCTATCCAGAGTGGCTCTCAAATGAAGTGATCGTGCCTAAGGCCAATGGAAAGTGGCGGATGTGTGTGGATTTCACAGACCTGAATAGGTCCTGCCCGAAGGACAGCTATCCCCTACCGAGAATAGACCAGATGGTGGACGCAACAGCAGGGCACGAGCTCATGAGCTTCATGGATGCTTATTCGGGTTATAACCAAATATTCATGGACGCCGAAGATTCTGAGAAGACAGCCTTCATCACTGACAAAGGGACATATTGCTACAAGGTAATGCCCTTTGGTCTGAAAAATACGGGGGCAACATATCAATGTCTCGTCAATAGGATGTTCGAGGAGCAGATAGGTAAGACCATGGAGGTGTACGTGGACGATATGCTAACGAAGAGCCTGAGGGCATGTACTCATGTGGCAGACCTTGAGAAGACCTTCGATGTCATGGACTCGTACAGAATGAAGCTCAACCCGGCTAAATGTGTCTTCGGGGTAGGAGCTGGGAAGTTCCTGGGGTTCATCGTTAATCAAAGGGGGATTGAGGCAAACCCAGAGAAGATCAAGGCATTGATTGACATGAAGACTCCTAGGAGTATCAAGGATGTCCAAAGACTCACGGGAAGAGTGGCAGCCCTGAACAGGTTTGTTTCCAGAGCAACCGATAAGTGTCTTCCATTCTTCAAGGTCCTAAGGAAGGCCTTCCAGTGGGATGAAGAGTGTGAAAAAGCTTTTGATCAGCTCAAGTCTTACTTGGGGTCTCCCCTGCTGCTGTCCCGGCCCATTGCGGGAGAAAGGTTGTTTGTGTATCTAGCCGTCTCTGAGTCGGCCGTTAGCGCGGCCATCATACGAGAAGAGGGTGGAGTTCAGAGGCCTGTGTACTTTAACAGCAAGGCCCTACAGGGGTCTGAACAGAACTATCCCCGGATGGAGAAGTTGGCTTATGCTCTTATCCATGCTTCAAGGAAAATGAAACCCTACTTTCAAGCTCACTCTATGACAGTCCTCACGGACTCCCCCTTAAGGCAGGTCCTGCACAAGCCTGAGAAGTCCGGAAGATTGATGACCCGGGCCATTGAACTAGGGGAGTATGATCTTACTTACCAGCCCAGGATAGCCATTAAGGGACAGGCCCTTGCTGACTTTGTCGCAGAGTTCACTTGGATAGAGACTGAGTCAGAGAATAGCTTGGAAAGCGGCAAAGGTGTCTCCCGAGATTCGGGAGAGATAGACCCTTACGTCTTCCAGGGCCGAGGAGAGGTTGTATCAGGCAAGCCTCGGAGGAGAGTAGAAGAGAATGAAGAGGATCGATACCTCTTCGAAAAAGGAGTGATGAGAGAAGGGGTCTTCTCTTCGGAGGAAGACGTGTGGAGCCTCTTCGTGGATGGATCCTCCTGTGACGATGGAAGCGGCGCGGGGATGGTACTTTCGGCTCCGGATGGAGCCAACATTGAGTATGCCTTAAGATTCAATTTCCAGGCCTCAAACAACGAGTCTGAGTATGAGGCCATGATAACGGGCCTCCTATTGGCAACAACTCTGCGGGTAAAGCGGCTTCTACTACATAGCGACTCAAGGTTGGTTGTCAACCAAGTATTGGGGGCGTACGAAGCCAAGGATGAGAGGATGGCCAGATACCTAAAAAAGGTAAGGGGATTGCTAGAATTCTTTGAAGAGGCCAAACTGAAAAGAGTGCCAAGATTGGGCAACAATCACGCCGACGCATTGGCAAGGCTGGCCTCGGCAATGAAGACAGACTTAGGAAGAACCATCCCAATTGAAGTCCTGGGAAAGGCAAGCATCGAGGAGGACGAGGTGCGCAGCCCTTGTCACAACGTGAACCTAGGGGACTCTTGGATCGACCCGCTCGTCAGGTACTTGAGAGAGGGGGATCTACCTGAGTCCAAGCTGGAAGGAAGAAAGTTGAGGTACAGAGATGCCAAGTTCTCTTTAGTAGGGGATGTCTTGTATAAAAAGGGGTTCCTCTTGCCCCTCCTCAGATGTGTGCATCCCATGGAGGTAACCCGGGTCTTGCAGGAGGTTCATGAGGGCTCTTGCTCTAGCCATATAGGAGGAAGACCCCTAGCCAAGAGGATCATCACTCAGAGATATTGGTGGCCAACCTTATCGAGGGACGCTGCTGACTACGTGAAGAGGTGCGACAAATGCCAGAGGTTCGCCACTATCCCTCACCAACCCCATCAGCCTATGACATCAATCTGTTCGCCATGGCCGTTCGCGGTATGGGGAATTGATTTGGTAGGGCCTTTGCCAAGAGCAGTCAACAACTATAGATTCTTGATAGTTGCCATTGACTACTTCTCAAAATGGGTAGAAGCCGAACCAATGATAACAATTACGGAGCAGAAGACCTTTCAGTTCATCTGGAAGAACATCATATGTAGGTATGGCCTCCCAAACACGCTCATCTCAGATAATGGGACCCAGTTCAAGAACGCCTCCTTAGAGAAGTACTGCCAAATCGTGGGGATTAAGCAGTTCTTCTCGTCTCCTGGTCGACCCCAGGCTAATGGCCAGACTGAAGTCACAAATAGGACAATCTTGGATGGAATCAAGAAGAGGTTAGAAAACGCGAAAGGGAGATGGATAGAAGAGGTTTATGCTGTGCTATGGGCTTACAGGACAACAGCAAGGACACCCACAGGAGAAACCCCATTCATGCTGGCACACGGTTCAGAAGCCGTCATACCAACGGAGATAGGCCTACCAACTCATCGTATTCAGACCTATGATCCGGACAGCAATGGGGAAAGGAGGAGGTTAGACTTGGACCTCATTGAAGAAAGAAGGGAAGACGCGGAGGTCAGGAAAGCAGCCTACCAGCAGAGGGCAGCAAAGTTCTACAATCAAAGGGTAAAGACAAGACCCATTGCGGTAGGAGACCTAGTGCTTAAGAAAACCCTACAGAAAGCAAACAAGCTACACCCGAACTGGCATGGCCCCTACAGAGTAACGGAAGAAGTTGTGCCTGGCACGTATAGGCTAGAGAACCTAGAGGGAGAACCCTTCACCAACCCGTGGAATGCCGACCACCTAAAGAGATATTTCATATAATGTTGCATCCATTTTGTCAATTGTAAAAGTACCATCTTATTGAGAAGAGGATGTGAATAAAGAACAGTTTCCATGGCAAATTCTTGTTTCATCTTAACATCATTTGGTGAAAATTTTTTTTTGGGGAAACCTCTTAGGACTCTTCCCTCAGACCTTAAACATCATTAACTTGGTGAAAATTCTTGGGGAAACCTCTTAGGACTCTTTCCTCAGACCTTAAACATCATTAATTTGGTGAAATTATGAGGCTAACCTCGGCCTAGGTGATGACCTCAGACTCTCATAACACCACTTGGTGGTGACGAGGTCTGAGCTCGGACATCTCGGCTGGAGGACCTCAGACCTTTAACATCATTAATTTGGTGAAATTATGAGGCTTACCTCGGCTCAGGTGATGACCTCAGACTCTCATAACACCACTCGGGGGTGACGAGGTCTGAGTTCAGACACCTCGGCTATAGGGCCTCAGACCTTAAACATCATTAACTTGGTGAAAATTCTTGGGGAAACCTCTTAGGACTCTTTCCTCAGACCTTAAACATCATTAATTTGGTGAAATTATGAGGCTAACCTCGGCCTAGGTGATGACCTCAGACTCTCATAACACCACTTGGTGGTGACGAGGTCTGAGCTCGGACATCTCGGCTGGAGGACCTCAGACCTTTAACATCATTAATTTGGTGAAATTATGAGGCTTACCTCGGCTCAGGTGATGACCTCAGACTCTCATAACACCACTCGGGGGTGACGAGGTCTGAGTTCAGACACCTCGGCTATAGACTCTTAAGTAATGGTCATGACACCACATCCAGTAATGACTACAGAGGGTGCATAGCATCCAGGAACATTCACAAATAAAGATAAAGAGATACTTGCATTCAACAAAAGCTTGACATTGCAAAATATTTAAGTGTGAAAAATTACAGGCGAAATTACAAGTCAAAACAAAAAGGGAAAATACAAGTTAAACATCTGAATGAGGAACGTCTGATTCCTCTTCAGGGTTGGCCTGCTCGGTATTGGTCACCTCGGCTACTTCGTTTGCAGGATCAGTGTCCCCGAGGTCTGCTCCCTCCAGAGTGACAGTTTGACCAGGGGCAACAGCTTCATCCTCTATCTCCTGCAAGGCCTGGGCAAATTGGGCATCGGCAAGGCCGAGGCCCATAAAATCTGAGGCCTTAATGGTGCCAACCTCGGCCTCCCTTACCTCGGCCCACTTGGAGGTGGCCTTGATACCTCTTTCGAGGTACTCCAGGCCAAAACCTACAAACTCCTCAGAGACCTTATAGTCGGCAATTATTGTCTCCGAGGCGTCTGTAAGAGAAGCCTTCACCGCAGCATCAACTTTCCTCTGCAAAGCATCGTCCTTGTCCTTCAGGGCCTTGGTATGACTCTGAACAAGTGCAGAGATGTCCTTCTCTAGGGATTGGACCTTATTTTCAGAGGTCTGAGCCTTGGTCTCAGCCTCCTGTAACTCTTTCCTCAGACGAGCAACCTCAGCCTTCAGGGTGCCCTCCACTTTCTCCGCCTCCTGGCCCTTCTGAATGAGAGGCAATTTCCTCAGGGTCCAGTTAGATAGCTGATACATGGCTGCCGCACCCTGCATGACAAGTTGTACCTGAACTACTCTGTGAAGGCCGAATTCAACCATCGTAGAGGTTTCCATGGCCCTGAGGAAACGCTTGTCGGCCTCTGTCATCATGTTGTTAAGAGCGTCCATGGCTTGTCGGCTGTGGCCGAGCACACTGTCAGAAAGTTTTAACTGGTCCAGACGAGCCGATAATGTGTCGGCTGTGATAGGGATCGCATCATCTGGGGTCCTCCTTGTCCTGGAGCTCGGCCTCTGATCCTCAGGAGGAGGGACCTCAGGTGCCCTCTTCTTGGACTTAGATGTTAAGGGAGCAGGTGGAGGAGCATTTAGACCAGTCTTCTTGACAAGCCTAGCTAAGCTTGGGGCTGCCATCTCCCACAACTCTTCTGAAATCTCTGGTGGTTTCTCTGCAAAAGTGAAAAGATATGAGGCAGAAATAAAGCACGTAAGATAAGAGGCTACACTTGGGGTCAAAATAAAAATCCTTACCAAAGTCAGCTAGGGGACTTCCGCCCAGGCTCGTCCCCGAGAGATACTGGGGGGTCAGCAGATGTTCAAATTTGACAAACATCCCATGGGCCCCTTGGTCCTGCAGGGCCTTCACCCTCTTGCCGTGTTGCACACTTAGTCCAGGGTCGGCCCTGGCAGACATGGAGACTTTGCCCCATTTCGTCAGTATTCTTGGCTCGAAGATGGAAGAGGGAATAGAAGAACCAAATTCCCAAGGCCCTGAGACGAAAAAGTACCTGGGTTTCCAATTATGGTTGGAGGTTTGAGTGACCAGGAGCATCTTTTTCTCAGGCCTCCGAGCCACAAAGTGATAGTATCTCGGATGATTCTTGGCCGAGGTAGGGACGTAGCAACCAGCAAAGACCTGCACTGGGAGGTCAGAGTGGTGAACCGCCCTCCACAAGATGGTTGCCCCTATAATGACCCTCCAGGCATTGGGAGAGAGCTGCGAGGGGGCCAAGTTAATGAATGATAGAATGGTCCTAATGACGGGGTGGAAGGGAAGGCAAAAACCTAACTTGAACATCTGCTCATATAGGCAGATTTCACCATCCCTGCCATGGTAGGCTCTCTCCTCCCTCAGAGGTCTCCTTAAGTGGATAGAGGGGCTAATGGAATATAAGTACCGGAAGTGCAGTAAATCCACCTCGGTAATGGTACTCTCGTACTCGTCTGCCTCAGATGTGTCAACTTCACTTTCGGCATCCTCATCATCGTCAGACTCAACGTCGGCTGGAGCGGACGTTGACGGGTTACTGGGGAACCTTTGAGCAAACTCGGCCTCGGTTACGGCCGACAGGGGAATAGCATTTAGGATGCCAGGTGCGGCCACACTTGGCTCTACAAGTTCAACCTCTGAAGAAGAACTAGAGGTGCTTGTGCCATTCTGAGACGAGGCACGACTGGAGACCTCGGCATGGTCAGGGTTCTGGTCAGCCTGAGTAGTGAAGTCCATGGCCTCTTGGAAAGAGTCCACTGACATCGGATCAGAGGTAGAAGACTCAGACTCGGACATCGGCAAGTTGTTGGCAGAGGCGTCTGTCTGGTAAAAATTTTCTGGAGGACGAGGGTACACCACCTTGAGAGGAGGAGGAAAGAGGGGTCTGATGGGGGACTCTTGCGACCTACGAGCTTCTTCCTGAGCTCTCTCTATTTGTCTAATTTTATCCAAGGTCTTCTCCGCTAGAGATGGAAAGTCTTCAAGAAGTTGGTACAAGGGTCTGAGCATCTGGGGACGACACAAGGATTTTTCAGACCTTAAACTTGGGAATATCCTAAAAACTACAAACAAAGATGGCTTGAAAAGTTAAGGGAATTTTAGATCCAACCAAGGAACCTATGCAGGAAGCCTGCTCCACCGGAAAACTCAAGGTCTAACCGGAAATCCCAAGAACTCACCGGGAAACTCAAGATCTAATCGGAAAGTTCAAAATTAAAAATATCAAAAACGAAGGAGATGGAGAAGGAAGATACCTGAAGGTGAGGTTGGTGAACAATGCGGAGAGTATCGCGCAGGAAAGGTGGTATCCCTCAGCGGAACAATCGCTGGAGCAGAGGCTAGCTTCGGAGAGAAAATCGCAGAAAACAGGAGAGTAATCGCTTGAACAGGAGAGAAATGAGGAAGAAGAAGAAAAAGGAGGGTTTTAGCCTTTAAATACTTGGGCACGATTCCCAAGGCTCATCATTGCCTTGGGAAGCCAAAGGGGACAATTGACAGCATATGCCAACCAAGTGGGCACGTCTTAGCAATGGACAAGTGTCATGCGGGTATTGACTTTGAGGTAAATAGACCTCGGAGGCAAGAACCCCTTAGCCACCACTCTTCGTAAATGACTAAGGGCTGGGGGGTGATTGATATGCCCAAGTATGACCTCGGCCTAGTGGAACATACCTCGGCCGAGATGAGAGCCGAGACGTTAGCCGACCCACCGGTGCAGGGGGGCCCACGATATCTTCCCTCGGCCAAGGCTACCTCAGCCCAGGCCGACAGTAAGACATGTACTCCCCCCCCCCCCCAGAACACTTCTCATATCACAGATAACATCAACTCCAGGTGCCAAGGAATAGCAACCCCGGTCAACGGTAGGCCAAGATAACAAGAAGCTAAACACGTCTTCAGCATGAACCCTACATCGTATGAGGCCGAGGTTACCAGGGAGCACTTATCATCAGCACGATACAGTGGCTCGGCCCAGGCCGATATAGGTGTTTACCTCGGCTGGAATAAAGCCGAGACAGCGCATGACACATCGCGAATGGGTCGGACGACCTACCCTTATAGTTCGGCCTCTCCTAGGCCGAGGCCATTCACCAGCACGACTGTCAAAGTATCCGCAAGCATTTGGATAAGGACACCTGGGCCAAGATCAGTTACAACAAGATTATTCCCCACATGTGGGGGGAATATTTCATCATCATCACTTACATGTGGACCTGACAGCTGGCACACCCTCATTGGTGAGGAAACTATACACATGCACATTACATGCATAGGGGGTACATTACACCCCCTAGGGATTATATAAAGGGATCATCCCCTACCAAGCCAAGGGGATGGAAGGATAAAAACCCTAGCTAAAACTCTGTCTAAATATACAGTAGAAAGAGAGAGAGAGAGCTTGAGTGAATTGTATCCATGGCCATTAGTGCCTTCATTCAGTGATATTACTCACACACTCACAGTGGACGTAGGCCAGATTGGCTGAACCACTCATATTCCGGTGTTGACTCCTCGTATCCTCACCTCCTTCTCTTATCTCTTTATATACCTGTGCTGCCATTGTTATTCGCGTATTGAGCTTGGAAACACCTTACCTGGTGGTGCTGATTCTTGGCATCATCTGTACCCATGTATTCTTATGTCCATAAAATGAAGCGAATTTATTCAGAAATTGATTTTATATAGCTCATCATATATGAATGAACGAGTACTACATAATAACATCACATAGGCTCTTCTGGAGTCTTAGGTTCAACTATGGTTGAAATCTTTACTATATTAAGTCTAAAAAAACTTATGATTTTGTAAAATTCTATGAGTCCTCCATTGCCTACTAGACAAATGTCATTATGTAATGACAGTTCACAATTTTCAATAACAAAATTCAATATAGATTTTGAAGTAAGTGTAAGTCCAAATATATAGATAAATAATAATAATTTATGTAACAGTCTTTTACGACAAAACTTAAACAAATGAAAGTATTTAAAAAACTCGTATCAAATAATTATTAGATATTCAAAGAATAAGATGGATTAAAAAACTTTAAGTTTTCCAAAAACGAATTTTTGAATACTTAATAATCTCAAAATAATTTCATATTTGAGGATATAGATTGACCAATTAAACTTTGGAACGTTGGGTTCATATCTAATTAATCAAAAGTCCATTTTCTTATTATATGTTAAAGACTTGAGGATCGAAAATAGGAAACTTTAGGTTTTTAATACAGAACTAGGGAATAGACCTTTAAATTCTACTTAAACTTCGCACTTGATCTAATATTGATCCATTTTTCAAACTGTCTATTACATAAAATAAATAGTTGAAGATATATTATGGATTACTAAAATAATTATGTCTAATATTTCGTATAAAAGGATAATGAGAAATTCAGGTTCCTTATTTAAGCACCAATTTTATTGACATAATAAATAGAACTTCATGTTCTGAATAGATGGTAATTTAGAACTTCAGGTTCCTAGGATATGATAATACAGTTTACCTTTTCTAAAAATAAGGGGCTAATTTTTCACATTTTCAAGATTTCAGTGTATAATAAATTATTGAAATGTGAAGAGCAGTTAAAATTAAATCCCTATAAAATGATAGGTTAGTATTCAATTGAAGCGAAAGGTCAAGAGACAAGAGTTGAATAGTGAAACCATTAATAGAAGAGTTAAAGGGGACATTTAGTCATTAAAAGAGTATGTAAAAAGGTCTTTGATTTAATAAAGAAAATGAAAAGATAAAAAGTGAAAAAGTCGTATTTTAATAATTAACTTATTTTAAAACTAATCCTAATAAAAAAATATATTTGGAACTTTAGGTCCAAATTATAAATAATTATTTTGATAACTTTCAATATCCATGCCCTATGAACAATCAAAACTTCAAGTTTTGATTGTCGGTATATTTTGTTGGAGCTTTAGGTCTAGATATTTTGAAGTACCACTTCGGGCCTCATATTTTCAAAATTAATTAGGAAAAAATATATCCCAATTACATATAATAATATGTGAAATTATGATCACAATAATGATATTGGATATTTATATCACCAATATAATTGGGGAACTCTTGATCTACACCCATCCAATTAGACAATTAAAACTTTAGGTTAGTTCCAAAAGTGGAGAAAAGTACATTTTCAAAATCTGAATAATTATTGAAAAATTTCAAGTTTGATAAGGGTAAAGTTATTTGGAACCGGAGGCCCAAACTATATCAAAACTTCAGGTCTGATTTTAGGGCATATTTTATTGTCATACCCAAAAATTTGAATAGCAAGTGATAACTTCGGGTACTAATTTTGAATGATAATTAGGAACTTCGACCCTAAAAAAAATAGGAAACTTTTGGTTCCATAATATAAATGATAATTTCACAGTTAATTATTCAAAATTTGAATATGTAAAATTTTATGAATAACTAAAATTATTGGGTTAATATAAAAATAATTAGAAGCATAAAGATTGTAAGTACCTTTTTGAGTTGTGAAACTTACCATAATAGTTAAAATACCAAAATCCCTATGATAATTATATATACTATCATTTTGAAGATTGAATTTGAAACCAAAGAAAATATGAATCCATCTGAATTTACTAGAATGTAAAACGTTGATATAATAAATATACTATGATTCATGGGTGATAGCAGTCGGCGATGAAAAATATATTGGATCACTCGTGCTGCTAACGTACAGTAAAATTAAATGGACACATATAGAGATCACTTCATTTTATTAGTATGTAAATACTCAAAGGGTATGACTCCTATATATAGTACAAAATAAGGTATCTCAATAGATCTTTTGATAATTGTGAAATACAAGCGAACATCTACTAAATACATATTTTATAACAGTTTTCACCTCTATTTTGTGCAATTCTCTCGGGCGTCAATTGTCAACTGTTTTACTACCCCATCAAAAAAAATTCAAGAGAGAGAAATGTGAGGGGAAAAACAAATGTCATCTATTTTTATTTTTTTATTTTTAAACATAATCTACTTAAACAAACTTATCTATTTTTAGATAAACTGACTCAACTGCTAGAGTTGAAAAATGTTCAACCCATTAAGCAAGTAGATGGCCGAGTGTTGCTAAAAGCCATTTCAAATTTGCAAAATTATTTAAAAATACTACAGGATGGGTTAAGAATTGGTCAAATAAATCGGTTTAAAGAGTTCTAAACCTAGCCACCAAATAAACGGTACGTGCTGAACGCACGCCAAATTTGGGACAAGAGACACTGAATATATATCGTGAATGGATGGATATCATAAACAATCTAGATGGGCCCTTTCATGTATTCATTTGATAATTATCTTTTGATGTAGTGGCAGTTGATGTAAGAGTCCTCATGAAAACTTTACGTGATGTAATAACTTTTTTTTTTTATAAATAGTATGTCATAAAGTGTTCGGTTCAGCTTAAGCATATTTGGCCTAATTTTTATTTGTCATTCATAATTTTTGCGGACCAAATCAAATCCAATCCATCCTAAGTCACTAAACGAACAGATTTGATTTTGATGTAATTAATTATTTTACCCTTGAGCAAAAACAGTAACGTTCTCTTATCCAAATCTTCCACTATCAGGCTCTAGAGTATCTTATCTAGTGATTTTAATAAAGTTCAGAAACGGACGCTCATGGTCGATGTAATAGTGGAATCTAAGAGATAAGAACCATCCGTGTACAAATCAATCACAACCTTTTTCTGCGCTTTGAGTTTGGAAAGCGAGCATTCAAGTCTCATGCGCCAAGAGGTTTGGCTAATAAACATATGGACCAGGACAACAAAGGATATCCCATTCCTACCACTCCCACCTCGTCCCCATCACCAATCTGGTTTTAGTGGGTACGCTCATTCTCAATGACTTGGAATCCTCACCGCTCAAATTGAAAACAGCAAATAACAACACTCGTAGCCTAACAACCTACTGTCTCACCAAATATGAGTCAAGATATGATATTTGACACAAAATTATTACTTAATTGAAATAGCTTACAACCCATAAGACAAGTTACCATGTCAAATCAAAATATTCGATATGCCTCATTTACTCAATGATTTATGAGGAGTTGTGCGGAACCGTCTCAAACCACCATGGAATCCATTAGGCGCGAGTTATTGGTACCAAAAGTTTGGGACAAAAATAACCTGTAAAAATTATGACTACTCTTAATGATGAAAGCAATATTTACAAGTAAGTCAAAATGCATGAGAGATGAGGAGGAATAATTAGACACATCAAATATTTAGTAGTTGGCCAATTTGACTATATTCACAATGTAAGGATAGAAATTTGATGTCTTTGAGACATCAAACTATTTGATGTTTTGAATTCTGATTGGTCAATGTCGCTGACGCGGACTCATTTTTATAAACGATGTGAGTTCCTAGCAACACTATTGATCAATCAAAATCCAAGACTTCAAATAGTTTGATGTCTCAAAGACATCAAACTTTTTTCCACAATGTAAAAACATGTTTTTACACTACTCTTAGTTTGGTTTTGGCATTATTCCAAAACAAAGGTCAAAGTGTATTGGTTAATCTCTTTTGAGTTGTAAATATCATATCATTGAATATAAAGACAAAGCACTCCAACAAATATCTACCAGATTGAATACATTCATAAATTCAGACTATTGAATGCTTGCTAAGCATTTAAATTCTTGTCATTTTCTCAAGTTTATTTTTAAGTAGGAACATGATAATTTTTTTTAAAGTGTGACGGGTTTTCTTTAATTTTTTACTTTATTTTTCGCAATAGGGAAAAATTTCTTCTCTCTCGAACGATAGATGCACGAAAAAGTGCTTCGCATGAGAAACCTACTTTGTAAGCAAAAGTCCTTGTAGAATAGGATTACCGCACTAGAGCTCCTCGTACAAAGAGACTTCATTCGAATGAGGCTCCCTAGTTCGAACGAGCATCTGAATTTGGAAAACATGTATTAGTTAATATTTAATGTTGCAAAGTATAAATAACAACAGACATACGTGTTTTAAGATATAAAATCCAAATTTTACAAAATCCTTAAAGGTTTTGATAGAGTTTTCTTCTGAAAGTGAGACTCTATCAAGTTTCATGTTTGCAAAGTCAACTTTCAATTTGTAATCCCCTCCGGTCTGCTATATCAGTATAAGATATTAGCCTTAGCAATCGTGTGGGTAATTAGCACGTAACATATGTGTGGGTTGATCGTTGTCGACAAAGAGATCGGTGAATACCTAGGTCTAAAGACTGTTGAGTCCAAGCATGAAGCAGTTGATTCCTAGTACAAGCAAAGTCATCGAATCATAATGCAAGGGGAAAGACTTTGTGGTGGCAATCATTGTTATATATGTATGTTGTGTATGCCTATTATAAAACCTAAAATTCCTAGTACTAGTGGACTTATTGAGTTGGGGCGATAGTGATTTTTTTTCTCTCGAAGGTTTCCACTATAATATTCTTGTGCATTGTGTATGATTGTTTTTACAGATATCACATTTATATTTGGATCACCCCCCTGTAATTGACCTAATTAATTTTAGTCTGTAAAATTAAAATTTGATTTAAATAAAAAAGGATTTGATTTTAACTAGACGTGGCATCTAATTAACTAATTAATTAATTTAACTAGATCCCTGTGACAGATACTTTTCCAAACTAGTATTACAATAGTTCATTATAATGATTCCCGGGTATGTATGTTGAGTGTCAATCTATTATGTGTCCACTTGTGTTTGATGGTTAATACTAAGCACACTCAAAAGCACACATGATATTTTTATGAAATCATATGATGAGAGGGTGTGGTTAATCATAGTTAAGGGCATAAATAATTAATGACCAAAGTAGTAAACACTAATGTCCCTACCCGTGGTAACTTGGAATGAGGATGAACATAAATTAGCCAATTATAACTCTAGGGGGGCAAATGCTTTATTTTGTGGAGTTGTTAAAGAAGAGTTCCACTATATATTTATGTGTATTACGTCCAATGTGGCATGGGACATTATATAAATTACCCATGAGGGTACCAATACCATTCGGGTCTCAAAGCTTCAATATTTTTCCGCCCAATTCGAGTTGCTGAAGATGCTCGACAATAAGACTTTCGATGAGTTTTACTCTAAAATTTTCAATATCTTAAAATCTCACTTTAATTTGGGTGAGAAAATCTAAATTCTAGGATTGTTAGGCAAAATTATTAGGTCATTACCACCTAGGTTCCATCACCCACGTCAAAACCTTAAACGCCATTAGAGTTATAGATAACATTAAGGTAAAGGAGATCATAAGGCTTATATCTTGAGTTAGAAAATTGTCTACCGCCTAAGAATGATAAGGGCAACGTGTTGAAGGCACATAACAATGCTCTCTCCACCTCAGATGACAATTTCAATAAGAATGAGGTTGATTTTGTCATGTTGACAAGAAACTTCAAAAAATATTCTCCAATACAATCCTAAGATGTTTATATCTAATGCGAATGGATAATAGAACACTAGAGCCAATAGGGTAGAGAAGTCTTCTGGAAGACGTGATCGTAAGTATCAAGGCGAAGAAAAATCGAAAGAAGACTATAAGAAGTTCTTGGAATGCCAAGTTTTTTTGGCATTTGGCACGTGAGTGTCCCACTAGGATAAGGAGGAGAGGTAATGGGAATGCGACTATGAATGCCAACCTTAATGATAGTGACTCATACTCAGGCAATGAGTGTATCATTGAATGTAACTTCACTAGTCCATTGCCAATGAGGATGCGTGCAATTATCTCATATCCGTTGTTGAAGATAAGGTTTAGAAATATGGTATTGAGTTTGATTCTTATAGAAACCTTAAGGAATAGAAGGAGGTTTGAGATAATGTGGGAAGAGAATGAATCCAAGAGGAGTACAATCAACTTCATAGGTTATCCCTCGAAATAGAGAATATGAATCACCATCTTAATGAAAAGAAGAAGAGGTGTGAAAGTGAGTTAAGTTCTCTAAAGGAGAATATGACACTCTTAGTTAGGTTGAAAGCCTGGGAAGATGCTCTCATTGAGAATTTGAGAGAGTGGGTGAGGAAGATAAGTGCTCTAGGGAACTAGTCAAAGTAATTAGTAACTTAATTAGTTACCACGTCCAGTTTAAATCAAGCCCCTTTTATTTTAACCAAAATTAATTTTATTAAATTAAATATATTTTGTCAATTTGCATATGGGTAACCTCTAAATTTTTAGTTCTTGCAAAATACACTCTCCTAAGAAGAAGAAGGTGAATACCCCATAACCGTGTGTTTGCACCTATTGTAATAGGAAGAGACACCTTAAGGATTTTTGTTTTGATCTTAGGATGGTGTATATGATTCCTAAAACTCATTGTTTCACTAGCCAAAGTTTGGAGTTGAACCACATAGGCTAAAGGACTAAGAACCTTATGAGAGAAGTCAATAATATCACTAAAGCTATGAAGTTTGTAGGTTTAATCATATGAAAAAGGTACCTTATAAGGATGAAACCAAAATAATTATCCCCTATTATTGTATGTAAAAATTACACTCCCACGTGGACGAATGATGAATGTACACTTGTCCTCCAATGTGTCCGACCAACCTACTTGATCGGCCTTAAAGACACTTAGTCGGCTGAAATGCTGACCAACTAGAGAATTCCAACTAATATGAATACTAATAGTTACTTAGATAGGATGCCAACCAGTGAAAAATTCCAAATTTTTTTTATTGTACACAAATGTAAATACATGGCAATATAGAGACACTTTAAATCCCTATAAATATAAATAATTTCCTTAGTTTAAAACACAACGGTGGACATAGGCTATTTACAACTAAACCACTTTAAAACCTTATCTCTTGTGATTGCGGTTTGAGTTACTTATCTTGTTTTTATTTGTCATTATAAATTTGGAGTTAGTCCATCGTTAGACATCAACAGATTGGCACCGTCTGTGGGAAGGTTTGTCTGTCATCATTATTTACTATTTGTTACATTTTTTACCTCTAAAGAAATGACTGATCCTGAAAGTAGCACTCGAAATGAAGGCAATACCATCATTACATTTGCTCCTCTTGGTGCGATAAACTTATAGGAAATTATTCTCAACCTTGCTAGAAGGCAAGAAGATATGCAGGAATCTGTTAAGCAATTGGCTCGCAAAATGCAAGCTAGGACCTCTAATTCTAGACGGGATATGCCACCACCACCAGCTAGACATGAAATGAGTTATCATTCTCGTTTTTCTCATGATAGGTCATACTATCCAGGTGCAACTTCTTCATTCCTGTTAACGGATTACTATGATGGTGGATCTTTTTCTAAAGAAAGACCAAGTGTTTTGGAAAGGCTAAGCAAAGAGTTTGCTTTTGATCATCTAGGCCCCAGAGTAACTAGCGGACATCATAGGGATCAGGAGCGTTGTATTAAACACAGAGAAGGGTCCACAAGATCTAGGATCAGTATAAAGGGATCTAGGCGTGCTGAGCATACCTCTCAAGAGGAGCGTTCAACACATAGACATAGTAAAGCGGATAAATTTAGTTCGGCCAAGTCTAAGCCAAAAGAAGATTCCTGAAAGGGATCCATGCAATGGTTGGAAGACCATCTAGGTGAAATGGCCAAGACAAAGAATCCATTGTAAAGGAGTTTCATAAAAGGATCACCTTTCATTCAGAAAATTATGGAATACCCCACGCCTTTCAAGTTTAAGCCACCAGTGGTTACTCCAAAGTATGATGGGAAAAATGGCCCAGTCTTGAACATAGAGAAATATCAAGTTAATGCATACATCTACTCAGTACCTGACGAGATGAGTTGTGGATCTTTCTTCAGATCTTTTACAGAACAAAGCCAGATTTAGTATAATAATCTCTCGAGAGATAAAATCTTTAGTTTTCATTAGTTAGTTGAATTGTTCATTGATAACTTTTGTTTTTTGGCTAAGCCGATCAATAGCGTCACTCATCTATTGACCGTGCAAAAAAATCTGGGAGAAAGTACTAGAGAATACATTACTCGCTTTAACAATGCAAAACTATAGATGGTAGACTGTGAGGAGAAAACAACCATCGCAACACTTACGAGTGGATTGCTCACTAAAGATCTTTACTATGATTTATCGAAGAATCTACACAAAACCATGATAAAACTAATGGCTAAAGCTGGAAAAATAGTGAATGCTAAGGAAGATATGACAGCCAAGGAAGCTCCAGAGACCAAGAGTAAAGGTCAGAAAAATAATTCTAGCTCTTTTAAGAAGGATAAAAAAGAAAAGAAGCTGGACCAGATCAAGAAATGTGATGAATATACCCCGCTTAACAAGGGTGTTCACCATATCCTGGAGGAGATTAAAGGGAACAGAGACTTGAATTGGCCTAGAAAGCTGAAAAACTCCCCCCAACAAGAGGGGCAAGTCCAAGTACTATTATTTCCATAGGGATCATGGGCACAACACCAATAGATGCATTGCGCTAAAGAATGAGATTAAAAATCTTATTAAGTGGGGAAAGTTGAGCAAGTTTGTTGATCGAAAGGGCAATCGAAATGATCGAAAGAGATCTGAATCTCCAGTCCAAGCAAGAGATAACAATAAAAGAGCAAGAAATGTTTTTGAAGAAGATCCATACTTATCGAAGTAGCCCGATGAACTAGAGGTAGAGTTCGACATGATATCCTTTAGATGCCATTTTATTACAGGTGGTGATGTTGGAGGAGGAGATGCCATAACAGTAAGGAAAGCTTATTTGAATGAAGTAAAAGCCTGCCTAACTGTCAAACAGATTGATATGGCTGAATTTAGTGATAGTCGTCCATTGAAAGTCAATAGAGACATGATAGTGATTGGATTCTCCAAAAATGATCTGAGTGGGGTTCTTTACCCTCATGACGATCCGTTAGTTACCGCATGAAGAGTTCATCATGGAAGAGTCGCAAGGATCTTTAATGATTATGGGATATTAGCGGATGTAATGTTTTATAATTATTGCGACAATCTAGGGATAAAGATCAGCAAGCTTGAACCATACCATAGACCTCTCATTGAATTTGCAAGAAAGAAAGTATACCCATTAGGAACTATCAAGATGGAAGTATTGGTCGACACTTGTTCGATGAGTAGGAGAGAAAAAATTCGCCTCTTTATATTAATTAAAAATGTCCCGTCAGCTTATAATATCATCCTGGTAAGAGTGGAAATCAAGCAATTCTAGGTTATGCCATTTATAGTGCACCAATGCATGAAATTTTTAACAAATTATGGAGTCGGCATGGTAGTCAGAAGGATGTCAGGGAATGTCATTATACATCGGTTGGCCAACAAGAGATGAAAATGAAGATCACAACCACTTTTCACGTTGACACTCAAGATCCTCAGGAAGAAGAAATGCTGATAAAGGGGCATGTTATGTAAGAAATAGAGTTGGTGTGTTGGAGGATGAAAAGCCAGAAAGAACCACCTAGATCGATTCTAGGTTATCTCCTTCTCTCAAACAGGAATTAATTTCGTTCTTAGAGAATGGAATTTTTTTATCGCTTGGAGTCAAGAAGATATGCTAGGAATTGATTCGAACTTCATATGCCATGAGCTTAATATTTATCTGGGCTCCAAGCCAATCAAGCAAGGGCGAAGGGTATTCAGTCCTGAGAAGAATATAGAAATCTAAAAGGAAATAGAATAATTATAACGAGAACGGTTCATTAAATATGTCATATACCCTAGTTGGTTAGCTAATATGGTGATGGTCAAGAACAAAAATGTTAAGTGGCGTATGTATGTAGATTTTACAGATCTCAATAAGGCATATCCAAAAGATCATTTTCCTTTACCAAGGATTGATCAATTGGTCGATGCTACAGTAGCTCATAAACTACTCAACTTTATAGATGCTTGTTCTAGTTATAACCAGATAAAAATGAAACCTGAAGACAAGGAAAATACTTCCTTCATTACCAGCCGAGGAACTTACTGTTATAATATCATGCCCTTTGGGTTGAAAAAACACTGGAGCTACCTATCAGAGACTATTGAACAACATTTTTGAAGATCATATCGACAAAAACATGGAGGTATATATAGATGATATGCTCACCAAGAGCAAACATACTACCGACCACATAGCAGACTTGGATCAAACATTTGATCAACTGGAAAAGTACCAGATAAAGCTCAATCTAACTAAATGCATCTTCAGAGTACAAGAAGGAATGTTCCTGGGATACATTGTCAATTAAAAGGGAATATAAGTAACTGAAAAGATTAAAGCCTTGCTTGAAATGTAATCCCTGACTCACAAAAAAGAAGTTCAAAAACTAACAGGAAGAGTAACTGTATTGAATCGTTTTATCTCCCGAGTAACTGATAAGTGTCTTATATTCTTTAAGGTTCTTAAAAAGACCTTTGAGTGTAATAATGAATGTGATAAGGCCTTTCTAGAGTTAAAGAAGTGCTTAGGCTCTCCCCCACTACTTTTTCGACCAATTCTGGGAGAAAATTATATTTATATACACTTGGCCGTTTCAGAGTCGGATGAAAGTTCAACTTTAATCCAACTAGATGGTGGAGTTCAAAGGCTAGTGTATTATACGAGTAAGGCATTTCGAGGAGAAAAAATCATCACTTGGAAAAGTTTTCCCTAACTCTTATTGAAGCCTCTAGAAGAATGAGGCCATATTTCCAAGACCACACCATTGTTGTCTAGATGGATTTTCCTTTGTGACAAGCACTGTACAAACCAGAAAAATATGGGAGTAATATCTTGGGAAATTGAATTGGGAGAGTATGAAATTGTTTATGAACCCTGAGTTACAAGAAAAGGCCATACATTAGCAGACTCATTTGTTGAATTTACATATGCAGATTAGCAACATAATCCACATTTGCTAGCCGAGCAGACTTCTACGGGAGAGAGCTTAGCTCAAAAGAAAACAAAGATGGTGGACGACTAACCTAAGTCGTCAGTTACTCAAGAAAAATTTTAAAAAAGCAAGAAGGTATTCAAGTATGGAGTACTGGTAGATGAAGAGTTCTCTAAAGCCATTATAACTTAGAAGTTATATGTAGATGGATCCTCAAGTTCTACTGGAAGTGGAGCATGCCTCATCATCAACATTACGGATAACTTGGATGTGGAATATGTTATGAGATTCTAATTCAAGGCTTACAACATTACGGATAAATTTAAATCTTTGATCATAGGACTGGAATTGGCTTCATCACTAGGCGCTAACCGGGTATTGGTATAAAGTGGTTCCTAATTGATTGTTAATCAAATGCAGCACATTTATGGCATTAAAGGGGAAACTACGATGAGATATCATAAAAAGCAAGGGAGATTATTTTACTTATCACTACAGTCAAAATAGTGAGGATTCCCAGACTTGAGAATGCCCGAGTATATGCTCTTGCCCATAGACCTTTGAGCATACGAATAATCCCAGTGGAGATTCTTGCCCATAGAATCATTGATAGGATGGAAATAAATGTCATATATGTGGAGTTAGGTATTTCATTGATGGACCCTATTAGAGAATATATCGAAAGAGGAATACTACCATCCGACCAGAAGGAAGTCAGGAAGATGAGGTACAAAACAACTAGTTATGTGCTAAAAAAAGGTGTCCTATACAGACGAGGAAATACTGTTTCCCTATTTCATTGTGTTGATCAAAATGAAGTGAATGATTTGATCCAAGAGGTTCATGAAGGCTCATGTAGAGCACATATAGCCGATAGATTTCTAAGACAACAGATAGCAATTCAAGGTTACTACTGGCCGATGATGAAAGTAGATTTTGTTTCTTTTACTAAGAAGTGCGATAAATGCCTAAAGTGTGACATCATTCATAGAAGACCGGGAGTAATCCTAACACCCATCACTTCATTAAAGCCTTTCTCTATATAAGGAATTGACATGGTCGAACCTTTAACGACCACCAAAGGAAAATTCAAGTACCTGGTTATAGCTGTTGATTATTTCATCAAATGGGTGGAGGTTGAGCCCCTAATTGATATGCTTTGTTAGAGAGTGTTCCAGTTCATATGGAAGCATATTATTTGTAGATATGGCATTCCCTATGCTTGTATCACCAACCATGGGACTAGATTTCATAATGAAGAATTTGAAGAGTATTGTACTCGGTCAAGCATCCAGAAACTTCATTCAGCACCTGGACATCCACAATATAATGGCCAGACAAAAATCACCAATAAAACCTTGATAGATGGGTTAAAGAAAAGGTTGAATGAGGATAAAGTCAACTGTATTAATGAGATCCACGGTGTCCTTTGGGCATACATGATTACTCCCAGAATGATAATAGGATAAACTCCATACATGTTAGCTTTTGGCACTGAGGCAGTATTTCCAATGGAAATGGGTCTACCAATTCACAAGGTATTGAAATTTTCTTCACCCAAGAGTGACCTCATGAGGCGATTAGATCTGGATATGATAAAAAAAATTCTGAGAGGATGTTGCTATTCAGATGGTTGATTATCAATAAAGGACTATAAGGTTTCATAATCGAAGGGTCAAGCCGACCAACTTGAAGCAAGGAGATCTGGTAATTAGGAAAGTAATTTAGAAGAACAACAAAATATAGCCCAATTGGCGTGGTCCATACCATATCTCAATGGTTATCCAACTAGGAACTTATCGTTTGAAAACTCTTGAAGGGGAATAATTCTATAATCCTTGGAACACAGGCCATTTCAACAAGTATTAAGAGTAATTAAGTTTGAAAACCCTGTACTTAATGTAATTACTTATTAAAGTTAATGAAGTTTTATCTTTTCTCCATTATACATTCTTTTTTTGTTTTGTTTTTCAGAGTATGGTGGCCACACTTAAAATTTATATGAGCAATTTTAATTCAAACTTTTCCAACTTTTCGAATCTTTTTCAGCTTTAGAAAAGTTTTCAAAAAGTTCCTCACTGAAAAAGGTACAGTTCAAACTTTTTCAACTTCAAAAAAGTTTTCAAAAACATCTTTGCTGAATAGCTTGGCTCAAACTGCCGAAAAGGGAAAGGTTCATACTTTTTCAAACTTTTCCAACTTTAGAAAAGTTTTAAAAAGTTCTTCGTAAAAAATGGCATGGTTCAAACTTTTCCAAATTCTTCTAACTTCAGAAAAGTTTTTAAAAAGTTCTTCGCCAAATAGTGTGGTTCAAACCTCTGAAAAGGGCATGTTTCAAACTTTTCTAAACTTTTCCAACTTCATAAAAGTTTCCAAAAAGTTTTTCTTCGAATAACGTGGTTCCAACTTTTTAAAACTTTTCCAACTTCAGAAAAGTTAAACTTCATGTATGATTTGTCCTCGGCAAGTCACGAACTAGAAGTCGGTAAAATTTCTTAATTAGATATTTTACCTGACCATGTTAAAATACTAGAATAATTATACATCCCTAATACGCTTGGTTGTCACTAATAACTAATGTTATAACTTAGTACAATAAATTTATTTACAGTTTTATCTAAGTGCATTAGTCAAATCTAAGGCCGTATAAATTATTCAAACATAAATCAAATATTAAACATTTGGGCAGGTTATTTAGTCTATAATACGATTAACTAATATCTATGAAGGTTACCTAGCTGGTAGAAAGATTAATAAAAACCATAAGCTTGAATAAAGAGAACTCAATAAAAAATGACTTCATTTCATTGACTAAAATGTATTACAATAGCAATAAGTGAGCAAAAGGCAGTATAAGAAATAAAAATTTATTCTGCTGGATGCTTTTCTTATGCCTTGTCCATCCCGATATGAGGATCATCAAGGATGTATAGAGATTTGATTGTGTTGAAATCCTTTAACATCTTCCTATTGTTGCTGCTCGGCTTATTAAGTAAATGAGGGGGACGAACTATCTCACACTCATCATGAAGGCTATAAACCCCTAAATATTTAGTTATTAGGCATTGGTGAATGTCATTGGTAGGAATCCATTTTGAATGGAGGATTATCATAATCCAAGAGGCCAGTGTTAATCCAATTCCATAAGTCATTATTTTCATCATATTTCAGTAAAATTAATAAGTTGGTTCATCCCCATTTACAAACCTCACGATCACTTTGAGCAAGACGATCGTTAAAGTGGGTAGCCCTCCATCCAAAATCTCATGGGTTATTTGTGAAATTGAAAATTTAACCTCTCAACTTCATTTTTAAGTTTCTTAAGGACACTAGCTTTGGTTTTCAGTTGGGCAGCTTGGTCGCCAATTTCAGCATCTTTGGCCTTTAACTAAGAAGCTTGGTTGGTAAGAGTTTTCTTAGTTCTTTACTCCTCAACTATTGGTCGAATAACTATACTTTGTCTAGAAGTTTTCCCAGACTTGTTCTTCTTATTCTTATTCTTCTTGTTCGTGTTCTTCTTGTTCTTCTTGTTCTTGATCTTGTTCTTGTTCTTGTTCTTGTTCTTCTTCTTCTTCTTCTTCTTCTTCTTCTTCTTCTTCTTCTTCTTCTTCTTCTTCTTCTTCTTCTTCTTCTTCTTCTTCTTCTTCTTCTTCTTCTTCAATGCTTCCAACTCTTCCAATAACTTTGCATTTCCAATATCTATAAAGTAAGCACCTTCATCTAGACCAGTAGCAGTTGATCTCTTCAGACTATCCAGGTCATCTCTCAAGGCATTATCTTATTTTTATAACATTGTAGCAATGGACCTGGCATTTTCCAAATCTTATTTCAATAAAAGTTCCTTCTTATTTAGTGTAGAAGTGATATCTTTGAACTTAGTATCAAAACCCCAACCTTCACTTAATGTTTTGTACTTAGCCTCTTAATCATAATGAAGTAAAGCCAAAGACAGTTTATGATCCTCTTGTAGTTGCTCGATCATTTCAATGTATTAAGTGTTATTAGCAATAACCAATGAAGATGGATATATGACTCATTAACTTGATTGAATGCATTTGGACCGAGCAACCCAGTTAAGTCTTCTTCAAAAATGGGAACATGACTAGCTTTCATAAGGTTCCTAATTTGTTTGAGTACATCAAATTCAATAAAAACTAAAGACTTTTTTCTAGCATCAAACTGTAAAGTTACCAATATATGAGTTTATTAGGAAAATCCAGAAAAATAATAAAATACAAGAGGTAGCAACCTAGAAAGGAATCAAGATAATTTAAAGGCATAAAGAATGAAGACAAGAAAAACTGTTATTTCATTGGTAAATTGTTGAGGTATAAGAGTTAATACATTATCGAGAAAGAAAAATAGAATACAAACTTGTTGAAAAGGAGCTAAACCTTCTCTTTGTCCTTGGCCTGGTCTTGGCCAACAGCTGGTAGGTCAACACTTGTATTGGAACCATTGAAGACTTAATAGGCATTACAGAAGATTCTTTAGACCCTTCGTCATCATCAAACTCCTCATCCAGATTAGGAGGAGTGCTAGGGTCATGCCTTTGGAAGAATTTAAACTTTCCCTATGTACCGACCACCTTCAAGGCCTCAGTCCAACCTTGTTTGAAGGGAATAGTTTTGGCGTACTCAATTTGAGTAGAGGTAGCGCATGTGGCCTTTTACCAACCCTTATCAAAGGCATCTTTACCTTTAGCCTTCAAAGAAGTCACCTTACCTTCAGTGACTTCTGCCTTAGCAATAGCGTCTGAAAGTTTGTCATCGAAAGCTTTAACCCTGACTTCAGCCTCATTCAGCTTCTTCTTAGCAGCTTCATATCTCTCTTCGGTAGTCCTTATTTTGCCTCCAGTTGTATTGGCCCTGTCATTGTCATTCTTTAAATCCTTTTCCCAGGATTTTTTCTTTGCCTTTAAGTCTCATTGGGACTCTGCCAAAGAATTCTTTAAACCTTCAAAGGCCTCTTCAACTTCTCCCAGAGAAGAACGTAGTTCATGATCCTTCTCCATCATCTGGTTAAAATTAACCAGCAACTGCAAGAAATGAAAAATTTTAAACATCAGAAAGATTTCATCATCATGAAGAAAATAGAAAAAAAGTAAAAAAAAATTACTAGTGCCAAGTTATGGGAAGCTCTTCCAGTCAGCCTGGACCTGGGATGGGGGTTGACGTGGATCTATCAGTAGGGGAGTGTTCCTGATTTAATCAAACCTCTGGCTAGGCCAGGGTTAACAACAACAGAGGCTGACCCAATGTCAAGGTCAACTTGAATTTTTCTCACCAACTCTTATTAGTCGACGGTCTTCTTTAGAGCTAATGCTTGCTGCTATGTTGAATTTTTTTAGACCTATTTTAAAGGATCAAGAAAATCTCTTCTTAACCTTTTCAGTTGAGGATCAATAGTCTGAGTCTCATCAGCACTATTAGTCTTCTTGTTACTGGCCTGAGATTTCTTTTCAACTGGCTTTTTGTCGGTATCAACAACTTTCTTGAGAGTTGGAGATAGGGGACCACCCATCAAGTTGGGCATCTTTTTTTAGTTATATCTACTGAAGGAGAAATGAGAATCTCATAAATTTTCATGGATTCAAACGAGGAAGAAGTTCCTCCTGGGATAAATTCATCCCCGATAGACTCAGTGGCTGAGGAAATTGGCGAACGATCCTTCTCAAGATTGATAGCAATTGGGGGCAGAAGAAGTGTTAGCAGGCAACAAAAGAAGTAATTGAACTTTTATATTCCAATAGAAATGAAACAACCCTAGGATGTTCTTTTCCAATCTTCTGGTTCAAACCCCACAAGAACTTAAGATCGTTGATATTGATTTCCCCTTCCTTAGGGCATCTTTTCTTACTTTCCTCTGCATAAAAAATAAACAACAAAGTGAGTCAATAGACATCATAGATGCATAATAAAAGAGGAAAAGAGAATCAATAGAGTTATAGCCTATGACACGTCCTAATTGAGGACATCTAGGACCAGTACATGCCACTCGGGAGCATATTACTACTAAAGCCCTATTAGCTTGCCTCGTCTTCAAATAGTAGGTACTCTCCCAAACAGTGACCCACTTGTCACAAAACATCAATTCAAAAACCCCAATATGGGTTCCATAAAGTTCGTTTAAACTATAAACCCCATTCATAACCCTCCATGTTTTGGGTGCTACTCTAGCAGGAACTACATCAAAGTAATTACAAAATTAGAGAAAAAGGGGGTTTGGTGAAAAGGTGATTACATATTCTTCTACGAACAAATCGGGGATCCAATAACCCTCAAGGATGGAATAAACATCTATAAGACCCCTGGGTATCTCTAAATCTACCCAACCCAGAATTTTCCTCTTTTCTCTAAACTCATCTAACGAGTTCTCATCTACGATGTGAACTATGGTGGAAAAAAAGAAAAAAGATAATAAAATAGAGTAAAGGGAAAATAAGGTTTACAGGGAATAAAAGACGATGGCAAAAAACTAAAGAAGAAAATGGTAGCAAACGATCGCACTGAAAAAAACTTGAAGGCAAAGAGAGTGCTAAAGTTCAAAAGATTTGAGGTAGAAAGAAAGGAAGGAAACTTCATACCTATTTATAGGTTACCTCGTGAAATGGGAATAAAATGATTAACTGAATGAATCGTATAGCTACTACCGACTGCACGCTTTTCGAAGTGTCAAAAGATGACTGGGTCTTTTGGCAGTTAAAAAAGTTTGAATTATTTACAAAAATGACATCATCAAATAGTGCCAGTAGAAATTTTTATAAGTATGGGAGGTCGGCTAGCAACTAGACACTTAAACAGTATGCCGAGTAACTGCCTGGGATAAATACTCCATACTTTCACGCAAGCATCAAGCATGGAGCATTTGGGGCTTTTGTTGTATGTAAAAATTCCACTCCCACGTGGACCAATGATGAGTGTACACCTGTCCTCCATTGTGTTTAACCAGCCTACTTGATCGGCCCTAGAGACACTTAGTTAGTTAGAATGTTGACCAACTCCAGATGACCAACTAACAGGAATACCAATAGCTACTCGGATGGGATGCCAACCAACACTAAATTCCAAGAGTTTAATTTGCTGTACATAGATGTAGATGCCTGACAATATAAAGGCACTCCATCTCTAGGGTTTTACACCCCTATAAATACAAACAATCCCCTTAGTTGAAAAAACTCAAATCACTCATATGCACACCATACTGAGCTATTGTAAACCCTACTGAATAAAAACAACAATGGACGTAGGCTATTTTACAGCTGAACGACTCTAAAATCTTATCTCTTGTGTGTGTGTGGTTTGAGTTACTTATCTAATTTTTATCTTTAATTATAAATTTGACGTTAGTCCATTTTTAGACATCAACACCTATGTTCCCATTATTAGCTCTATTTGGGTAAGAAAACCTGACATGGTTGTTCAATTAGTGGTAGACATGATTGTTGATGTAAAAAACTAGATTGCTCTAATTATTTAATCACAGATAAATAAATAAGACAAATATTTTTAAAGTGGTTCGGCTAGGAATAAAGCCTACGTCCACTGTTATGTTATTGCTGAGTGTTTTTGGAATTCTTGATTACAAGTTCTCTCAAGAAATTCCGGTCCCCTTGAATGAGGATGATACAAGGTATTTATAGCCTTTAGGCTGTACATGAAAGGTCCAATACATTAAATGATATACATATGAAAGGGTAATACATTTAATGCAGCGTGTGCGTCAAGAATATAATGAATAGTTGAACAGTTGTCCGTCTGGTAATTAATGATACGGCCGAGGTGCAGTTCGGACCGCCTTAGTTGCTCGTTGATCAAGAGTTCCTCGGAGTGCTTAGAGTATCTCGGGATGATAGAGTTCCTCGGGGTGTCCTCCTCGTTGCTCGGAGAGAACATGACTTGGTCGGGGGAAATAAACTTCCTCGTTGTTATTGTGCCATGTAGATTGACACGTGTCTTCTTATTATTGGTCCACATCAGCAGATTAAATTTGGTATCAACAGAAGCCCCCAATGTTTCATATTTCAAACTTTGAGGAGTATGGAACATTCTTTCTCGGTATATGGCAATATTAAATATCCTTCCTGGGTTTCAGGAACACTGTATTCAAATTTCCTTCTTATTTCGCAGTTTCCGCCTTTTTTTATAAATGCTTCGATCTTCGTGCAATTTTTGTCCTTTTAGCCGCCGGAAGTTTAGTAATTTCTTTTTGGTAATCATTTCTTTCGCCGCTTCCCAATGCAAAGTATTTAAACTTCTTTGGTAACCATACCGTCGTCTACGTTTTTCATTCTCTGCATTCAAGCTTTCTCTTCTCTTCTTCTCTTGTGCGTTCATCTTTGTTTCCGTTCGTTGTCAACACATCTCCTTTCTTTCTGTAAGATCTTCTTTCTTTCTTCTGTATCTCTTTTATTCAATATGGTTTATATTGTGGAATCTGTTGAGAAATTCCGTTCTGATTTTTCCATTCCTTCGTGGGTAACTCTAGAGGTTCTTTCTGAGCCTTTAGATTACTTTCGATTGGCTGAGGGACATTGGTTCCCCAGTCTTTTTGTTGCTGAATGCGGTTTTTCCTTTCCACCAAACCCATTATGCCTTGAGTTTTGTCAATATTTTGATCTTGTTCCTGCAAAAATAGCCTCCAATTCGTGGAGAATAATTAACGGGGTGCACAAATTAAATCTAACTCATGGGACTCGTATTGGGATCCCTAAAATTATGTTTTGTTATAAATGGGCCGTTCTAGATAATATTTATTATTTGAAAACTAGGTATTTGAATAGGGCTCTGGTAGTTAATCTCCCTGACTCAAATAGGGATTATTTTGAGCATGGGTTGGTCATAAAAAATTGGCAACATGCGCCTTTATCTGGGAATGAAGTATACAACGGTCCCAGATGCCCCCCATACGGCAATGGGATAGGTTTATTTTTCGTTTTATTTTACTTATGAAATGATGCTTTCATCCTGTTTGACAAAATGTATGACTGATATTCTATTATGTATTTGTTTGCAGTTGATAGCAAAAGAAAAACTCCAAAAGAGTCAGAAGTGAATATCAAGCATTTGAAACTTATCTGGAATTTGCATAAGACCATTGCTGACGAGCATATTAGATCTGCTTCATATTTACTACAGTATAAGAGTTACACAACCTCTTATACTGCTCGCCCTGTTGAACCAGCTTCAACACCAGAAAGTTCATCTTCAGATTCTCATATCCCCCTATATCAGAGAATGGGCAAGAAAAGAGTTCCTCCTGCTCTATTTGGTGACACTTCTTCTGCTGTTGGAGCCCAGAAAGGCAAAATTGATGTCCCGGAGGGGACTAAAAAAGTAGATGCTGGTTCCTCCAAAATTGCCGAGAAGCCCCCAGTGGCCCCGAGCAAGAAAAATGCTCCTGCTGATGTAATTGTCATCTCTCCGACCAAGACTTCTTCCTTGGTTGATGCTGCTGACCGTCCTTTGAAGAGATTGAGGAAATCATCCTCAGTTAATCTTGTTGGGACTGCATCTTCTCTACCCGCTGGCGGTAGTAGTGTTTCAAACATCCTTCTTCCGAGTTCTTCAACGAACTCAGTTATACCCGAGGTTCTCGGGGTTGATGAAAAAATTCCTAGGGATACACTGACGTCCCTAGCTGCTCGCCATCTTTCTTCAGTAAATTTCTCATACCTTTGATCTTTCTTTCTTTTTCTTGAATGCTTGTATTTGTGTTGACTCTATTGTTTTTCTTATCTTTCAGCTGGTGAATTGCTTCAATACCATCGTGAAGAAAGATCAAGTTATTAAAGCTTCCACTTCCTCGTCCGATGTTGACGATGCTTTGTTGGGTTTAACCCAATCTGTGAAGGAATCTCACCAACAGTACATCGAGGAGAAAACTGTTTGGGAGAAAAAATTGGCTGTGGCTGAGGCTGATAAGATGAAGATGGCTGAAACCTCCAAGAATTTGGAGGAGAAAATTAAAGATCTGGAAGTTAAACATCAGGAATCTGATGATAAATTGAAGAAGGCAGAAGAAGAAATATCTACTCTGCGAGATATTAAGGTTAAGAAAGAGGAACTGGAGGTGAAGCTCTCCTCGGAGAAATCGAGGAGAAAAGTTGCAATCAAGAAACATTTCAGTGTTGGTTGGGAGAAAGGATGGGAGAGAGGGATAGCTGCAATGACGTCCCAAGTCCAATATGGGGAGTTGAAATACTTCTATGATGGTTGGGTAGCTGCTCTGCAAGAGTTAAAAGTCCAAGATGATTCTGAGCTATTCCAACGGCATCTCCCTGGTCCTCCTCCACCAATTGTGGAAGAAGAAGAAGATGAACCTGCTTCAGATGAATCTTCCATGGCTATGGGCGATCAAGTTTATGCTTCTCAACCATCTGCCACCGAGGACATTTCCTCCATGCCTCCTCCTCCCGAGAAGACTTCTACCGATCAAGCTGTAGTTATCACCGATCAACCGAGCTCCTCGTCCCAGCCTCCCGAGAAAGTCTTGGGGGACAAGGAAAAGGTGTGAAGTTGTTCGACAGCCTTTCTGTATTTCCTTGTAATCGAATGATGTAACTTTTTGATGATCTAATAAAATATATCTTTGCTCATCTCTGTTGTTGATAACTTGTTTTTGTTGATTGTTGTCTTTTTTCTTGTCATTAGTTTGTTGCTAGAATGGAATTGATCTCTTCTCATGATACCGAGCTGATGCAGCAATGCCATCAATATTATAAGGCTGGTCATACAGATCTTAGTACATCGGAAATTGTTGATATCCTTGGTCACGGTGCTTCAGAGCAGGCTATTGAAGCTTATCAATACTTGAAAGCTTTACTCGACCGAGCAGTGGCCAACAATGTCGCTTACTATCAGTTGATTGAAGAGCTTCATGGTTCCTTAAAGGATCTTCAAAATCAACATAACGAATCAATGGCTTTGTTACATGAAGATTATGAAAATAGATACCAGCAGCTCTCTTCAGAAACAGGCCACAAGAAAATCATTGCTGGGTATGACGTCAGGGAGAGGACCCTAAAAGGTGAAATTGAAGCCTGTAGACAAATCGCTGAGATCCTGGAGCAAGAAAATAACAATTTGCAGAAGAAATTAGCTCAGTATGAATCTGCTGCTTCATCCTCTACTGCATTAATACCAGTCACTGATGAAGGCTTCTCGTTCTTAGAAGTCGAAAATGCCAAACTGAGGCAAGAGCTGGAGGACTTAAGAAGATCTGCTATTTCTGGAACTGCTCGGGGACGAGGAAGAGGTTCTCGGGGGCGAGGAAGAGTCAGCCCAAATGTTGAGGAAGCTCGCACTCAGTCTACTCTGGAAACTCAAGCATTCCAGTTGAAAGTAAAAGACCGTGCTCTGACTGAAATGTCCAATAAAAATCTGTCTCTGGAAGATCAGCTGGCATCAACGAAATCTGCCTTGCATAACAAAGATCTCTTTGTCAAAAGCCTTCATGAACAATTGGATAGATTAACCTTCCAATTCCATAAACAGCCAAGAGAATTCTGGATGGCAGGATACAATGAAGCTCTCGTTCATCTGGATGCTCGCATTGAACATGCTAATAATGAAGGTTACAAGCAAGGATGGTTAAATGCATTGGGTGTATTAAAGTTGGAGCAAGGGCATTTTTTATGGGACTATCATGCTCCATCGTTATTAGACCTGCCTGTACCACCTTTCAAATTGGATATGGCATGGATTCCAGCTCGCTCCATTCCTCGCAGTCTAATTTCGAAATATCTTGGTGATTATAGCCTTCACTCCCAAGATGAATTATCTCGTCCTGAGCATCTTTTGGATACACCTTCTGTTATGAACGTCAGAATGCTCAGAGATGTTAATTTCATCAATTCTCCCCTTTGCCTAGAAGACCCTCCTGCCGGCGAGGAACCTGTTTCTAAAGCACAGGGCAAAAAACCAATAGAATAGTAATGTCCATGTAATCAATTTTGTAATTTGTAATTTATTCCAGATTAATGAAAAGATTTTCATTTTCTGTTTGCCAATTTTGTTTTATCAAGCACATTTATATTTGTACATATGTATCTATGTATCTATTAAACAGCTAACAGTATTATTGTTCAATAAGCATCTTAATAAAAGGTTACAAGTATTAGTAATGTTTCTCGATCACTTAATAATAAGGTAATGAGAAAAATGTTCAAACTGTTTCCAACCAACCAAGGTGGGTGAATCATGTTTGTCGACCAAATACAGCTCCGACGAACTATACTTGGTTTGATTATAAAATTGCGTCCGACCAACTAAGATCAATAAGTTGTCCTCGTCGACCAACTACAGTTATTGGGTTTTTATCCCCGATCAACTATACTTGGTGTATTTTTTTAAACATTTCGTTCTTCAAAGAACTCATTGTAACAATATTACCTCCCGACCAACATACGTTGTAATATGAGAGTATATTTTTATCTTACCAACCGTGGTTGATCCTGCTGGTGTACACTTTTTGGCTCCTTAAAGCTTTTGGCTCCTTAGAGCATTTTTTGGCTCCGTAGAGCATGTCCTCCTAACCAAAGGAGGTTGGCTACTTATAGCACTTTTTGCTCAATAGAGTTGTCCTCCTAACCAAAGGAGGTTGGCTCCTTAGAGCACTTTTGCTCCGAAGAGCTGTCCTCCTAACCAAAGGAGGTTGGCTCCTTAGAGCACTTTTGCTCCGAAGAGCTGTATTTGTTGGCTCCTTAGAGCACTTTTGCTCCGAAGAGCTGTATTTGTTGGCTCCTTAGAGCACTTTCGTTGTATAGTGTATTACACTAGTATTCCCCGAAAAACTTTCATCAAAAGGAAAACTGGTGAAACATCTTTGTTTTATTCATAATGAGAGAAATGCTTTACATTGGACATCATTGATAATACTTGCGCAGGTGTTCAGCATTCCATGCATTTTTAAATTCTTCTCCTTCTAGAGTTGCTATTCTGTAAGTTCCTGGTCGAACAAACTCTGTAACTCGGTAAGGTCCATGCCAGTTTGCTTCTAGTTTATTCTGCTTCTGAATGACCTTCTTTAGCACATAATCCCCTTCTTTTAAATCACATTTCTTTACCCTCTTGTTGTAAAACAGAGCTGTTCGTTGTTGATAAGCAGCATTCCTAATGGCTGCCTCTTCTCTGACTTCCTCGAGCATATCTAAATCCATTCTTCTCATCAAATCACTGATCGGAGAATTGAAATTTAACACCCTATGTGTTGGTAGGCCCAACTCGGCAGGTATCACAGCCTCACCTCCAAATGCTAGCATATATGGTGATTCTCCTGTTGCTGCTCGGGGAGTTGTTCGATAAGCCCACAAAACTGACTGTAGCTCATTAATCCAATTTGCTTTAGCCTCACTTAACCTCTTTTTCAACCCATTTAGTAATGTTCTGTTCGTCACTTCAGTCTGCCCATTGCTTTGGGGATGGCCTGGTGCTGAATGAAACTTCAAGACGTTTGACTGATGACAATAGGCAGCAAATTCTTCATTATCAAATTGTGTTCCATGGTCTGTGATGAAAGCGTGGGGGAGACCATATCGACAAATGATATTCTTCCATATGAACTGATACACCTTCTCGTACGTCATATCAATTAGTGGTTCAGCTTCCACCCACTTAGTAAAATAGTCTACTGCCACGACGAGATACTTGAACCTTCCTCGGGTCGTCGGCAGTGGTCCAACCAGATCAATCCCCCACATGGCAAATGGCCAAGGTGATGTTATAGGTGTCAACAATGCCTGTGGAGTTCTTCGGATGGAAGAAAAACGTTGGCACTTGTCACACTTCTTAGCATAAGCTATACAATCAGCTCTCATCGTCGGCCAATAGTATCCCTATGTCATCACCCTTTGCAGTAGGGTCCGACCTGCTACATGAGCTCCACAAGATCCTTCATGGATTTCTTCAATCAATTCTTTGACTTCTGATGGATGCACACATCTCTGCAAACCTGCCATAATTCCTCGTCTATACAAAACACCATTAGTTAACACATACCGAGCAACTTTATACTTCAATTTCTTGGCAGCTAGTTTGTCCTCCGGTAGTACTCCTTCTTCAATGTATGCTCTGATAGGATCCATCCAAGATGGTCCTAAATCAAGGGTAATAATCTTCATCGTAAGATCTTCTTCTATGCTCCGACTTTCTAATACTTCAATTGGTATTGTTCTTTGCAGCTCGGTGCGTGTAGCTGACGCTAGTCGAGCCAATGCGTCTGCTCTGGCATTCTCCATTCTCGGTATCCTCACCAATTGAATAGCATCAAATTCTTTCAACAATTCCATCACTTTTGCATGGTACTTCACCATTAACTCTCCCTTCACTGCATATATTCCCATCATTTAATTCACAATTAACTGAGAATCACTGAAAACAATTACTTGACGTGCCTCCATAACTTTCGCCAAATGAAAACCTGCTATCATAGCCTCATATTCAGCTTCATTATTGGAAGCTTTGAATTGGAATCTCAAGGCGTACTCCATGTCAATATCATCTGGAGAATTTAAAACAATCCCTGCTCCACAACTAGCGGTGCAAGATGATCCATCTACATATAATCTCCATGTATGTAACTCGTCTTCAAATTTCTTATCTGTTAGAGTTCCTCGGTGAAATATCATCTGTTTTCTTTCATCATCCCCGGGTATCCTTCGTTCCTCGTCGATCATTTGTTCGTGCCCTTCCACCAATCGGAGTTGGTCGGTATTTAAATATGATGATTTTTCTACATCCACAAGTCCTTTTACCAACCTTGGTTGGTTTGGATCTGTGTCTGTCGATCCTGTATCGTCCACAGGTAGGTCAGCAAGCATCTTATGCTCCTCGGGGGTATCAGGGTATGTGAACTTTGCTATAAAATCTGCCACGGCTTGCCCTTTCAACGATGATCTGGGTTCATACACAATATCATATTCACCGAGTTCTATTGCCCAATACATCAATCTTCCTGATTTTTCTGGCTTGTGAAGGGCTTGTCTTAACGGCATGTCGGTATATACAATGATGGTATGGGCCTGGAAGTATGGTCTCATTCTTCTACTTGCTTCAATTAATGCCAGTGCCAATTTTTCCAGCTTTGGGTATCTGATTTCCGCACCTCGGAAGGCCTTGCTTGTATAATAAATTGGCTTCTGGACTCCATTCTCCAATCTGATCAACGCCGAGCTAACTGCATTTTCTGATACTGCCAAATACAAGTACAGCTTCTCTCCATTTATTGGCCTAGACAACAATGGTGGGGCTCCCAAATACTTCTTCAGATCTTGAAAGGCTTTCTCACATTCATCAGTCCACTCAAAACTTTTTCGTAGCGTTTTGAAGAATGGGAGGCATTTATCAGTTGCTCGGGATACAAATCTGTTGAGTGCTGCAACTCGTCCGGTAAGACTTTGCACTTCTTTCTTCGTCGTCGGGGATCGCAGCCCTAGAAGAGCTTTGATCTTTTCTGGATTTGCCTCAATACCTCGTTGGTTGACGATGTATCCGAGGAACATTCCTTCTCGTACTCCAAAGGTACATTTCGTCGGGTTAAGCTTCATCTGGTATTTATCCAGTTGATCAAAAGTTTGACTCAAGTCAACCAGATGATCTGCAGCTCTCTTGCTTTTGGTGAGCATGTCGTCGACATAGACCTCCATATTGCGGCTGATTTGTTCGGTGAATACCTTGTTCATCAACCGCTGATATGTTGCACCTGCATTTTTTAAACCAAAAGGCATAACGTTATAACAATAAGTTCCCCTTGGGGTAATAAAAGAAGTACTTTCCCTGTCTTCAGGCTTCATTTTGATTTGGTTGTAGCCAGAATAAGCATCCATGAAGCTGAGTAGCTCGTGTCCCGAAGTAGCATCCACTAGTTGATCAATTCTGGGCAATGGAAAATGATCTTTTGGACATGCTTTGTTGAGATCAGTAAAATCAACACACATTCTCCACTTGTTGTTCTTCTTCTTTACCATCACCACATTCGCCAACCAATCTGGATATTTCACGTCTTCAATAAATTGGGCTTTCTGGAGTTTCTCGACCTCCTCTTGTATGGCCTGGTTCTTCTCGGGACTAAACACTCTTCTTCTTTGCTTTACAGGTTTGATCTCCTTATTCACATTGAGTTCATGACATAAGAAGTTTGGATCTATTCCTGGCATGTCTTCATGACTCCAAGCAAAAGTATTCTTCCTGCTTCTCAAGAAAGTTATCAACTCCTGTTTTATTGAAAGATCCAACGACGACCCTATCTGAGTTATTCGCTCAGGATGCTCGTCGTCCAGGATAACAATTTCTGTAGATTCCACAACCTGTCCTTTAACGAGTTGAGATTCATCCCTAGGGTCAAGAGTTTCAATTTCTGTGCTTTCCTCCACTTGGTAAGTAGTAGTCTTTTTCTGTAACTCTTCAAGTTCCTCTTGCTCGGCCGACGAATAATAGCATTCCCGAGCTACTTTTTGATCACCTTTCATAATTCCTACTCCAAAATTCGTTGGGAATTTCAAACATTGATGAACTGTAGATGGAACTGCTTCGAACTTCTTCAATCCAACTCTTCCCATGATGATGTTGTAGGCGGACTGCACATTCTTATCCATTACAAAAAAGCGTATTCTTTTCGTTCGACAAGCAGGCCAAGTTCCAATGAGTATATCTAACTTGATCGTCCCAAGTGGAAAAACTTTCTCGCCAGCAAAACCCAGAAGGGGTCTGTGATAAGGTTCTAACTGAGATAATTTTAAATTCAAGCTATCAAAGCATGAATAATACATGATGTCTGCCGAACTACCATTGTCTACTAACACTCTTGAAATGACCACATCCTTCATCCTCATTTTGATCACCAGCGGATCATCATGAGGGTAGAGAACACCTGCCAGGTCATTTTTTGAAAAACCAATCACTAACTTCTCTTTGTTTACTTTCCTCGGACGATCATCCTCGGCCAGGTTTATTCGCTGAATGTATGAACAAGCTTGAGCCTCTCCGAGATAAGCTTTTCTTTCTGCAGTAAGGTCTCCTCCTCCTGCATCTCCTCCTGTAATAACATTGCAATCAAATGACCCAAAACGTATGGAAAATACCTCTCGTTCAGGTTTCCTTGGCTTCTTGGGAAGATCGGGGTCATCATCTGGATCCTCTTCATGGTCCCTCCTCTTTTTCTCCCCTGCACGACGAGGAGATCTAGATCTTTCTCTAGTTCTATCATCGTTCTTCCTCTCACTCCTGCGATCTACGTACTTTGATAATTTTCCTCTTCGGATGAGTGTTTCAATCTCGTTCTGAAGGGCTATATAATTTTTGGTCATATGGCCATGATCTTTGTGAAATTCGCAATATTTGGTCTTATTCCTCATGTCGGGATCTGTCTTCAGTTTCTCTGGCCATTTGATTTCCTCGCTATTCCTGATTTCTTCCAAAACATGATTAATACCCACTTTCAATGGAGTATAATTATCATACTTCTTTAGGGCTTCCAACTTCATCCTGTTATTCTTGGAATATTTGTCACCACCATTACTTTTCTGATCTTTCTTCTTAGAATTGTCGACCTCCACTTTAACTTCTTTATCCATACTCTTCTTCGCAGCCATCGCCTCCTCGGCATTCATGATTTTGGCCGCCTTTGCCATCAACTCCGACATATTTTTAGGTGGATCTTTAGCCAAAGTGTAATACAGCTTGTTAGGCAGCAAACCACTCATCAAAGCAGTGATTGCTGTCTTTTCTTCATAATCTATGACTTCCAACTTTTCGTTATTGAAACGAGTTATGTAATCTCTAGTACTTTCACCTGATTTCTGTCTAACACTTAGCAAGTGTGCTACTCGCTTTACCGGCTTTGCTCCAAAACAAAAATTGCCAATAAACAACTCGGCCAACTGAACAAAAGTTGAAATCTTACCCCGAGGAAGATTATTGTACCATATCTGTGCAGATCTAGTAAGAGTTCCCGAGAATGCTCTACACCTCATCTCGTCGGGAACAGCGTAGATATCTGCAGCAGCTTGGTATTGTTCTATATGAAGTACGGGATCTGTTTTTCCATTGTACTTGGGAGTCACTACGGGTGCTTTGAATTTCGACGGCGTAGGGAAATCCACAATGGCTTGCACAAAAGGTGTTCCTTGAACAAAAGTTCTCTGTAAGGGATTTCTTGCCTTAGCCATTTCTCCCAGTCTATCCTCCAATCGTTGAATGGAACCTTTCCATGCTTCATTTCCTTCCTCGGGCCGTTTAGTCCGAGCAACTGATTGCTCTGACGTAGCTTCCTGAGATTTATCTCGACGAGTGGTTGGTCGCGATTGCGCAGATCCTTCTCTTAATCCTGATGGCGGTCGAAAACTTCTTGATGGAGCCCTAGGTGGATTCATGTTCCTCCTTGGTCCTAACCGACTGAAAGGAGATACTCTACTTAACCTCTCCAAAGCGCTAGTTCTCTCCGGAGAGAGAGTGATACGTTGATCTGTATCCGAAGCCCGTATTGATGAAGTTCGCCCAGGTTGATAAGAAAAATCATTAGACTCCTCATTGCGATATGACCCAGTGCGTCTAGATTGCGATTGCCTATGATCACTTCTTTGCCCTGAATAGGTAGGTGCACCGCCCTGAAGAGTTTGAATGAGTTGCCTCATGGATTCTTGCATGGCGGTTTGTCCTTGAGCCAGATTCGTTATAATCCCAGCCAGATCTGGGGATGCAGATGGATTTGGAAGATTTCCAGTATTTCCAACATTTCGATTACTGGATTCTGGATTATCAGCCATTGGTGATAAATGATTTTTATGAAAAACGATAATAACAGTCGTTTCCCACAGACGGCGCCAATCTGTTGATGTAAAAAACTAGATTGCTCTAATTATTTAATCACAGATAAATAAATAAGACAAATATTTTTAAAGTGGTTCGGCTAGGAATAAAGCCTACGTCCACTGTTATGTTATTGCTGAGTGTTTTTGGAATTCTTGATTACAAGTTCTCTCAAGAAATTCCGGTCTCCTTGAATGAGGATGATACAAGGTATTTATAGCCTTTAGGCTGTACATGAAAGGTCCAATACATTAAATGATATACATATGAAAGGGTAATACATTTAATGCAGCGTGTGCGTCAAGAATATAATGAATAGTTGAACAGTTGTCCGTCTGGTAATTAATGATACGGCCGAGGTGCAGTTCGGACCGCCTTAGTTGCTCGTTGATCAAGAGTTCCTCGGAGTGCTTAGAGTATCTCGGGATGATAGAGTTCCTCGGGGTGTCCTCCTCGTTGCTCGGAGAGAACATGACTTGGTCGGGGGAAATAAACTTCCTCGTTGTTATTGTGCCATGTAGATTGACACGTGTCTTCTTATTATTGGTCCACATCAGCAGATTAAATTTGGTATCAACAATGATATTCTCACTCCATTCCTTTGAATACACAACTTTGAACCTCTAGTAGGTAAAGATTTTTCTCCTCATGAGTGAGTTTTCTTGCTTTGATCCATATAATAAGTGTGCTTATAGTTTATTCTCTTCCTAGTCTGAGTATTTTTTTCTAGTATTGGATTGTTCTGATGCATAATTATTATCATTTTTTCCTTTGATTCTGAAAACTAAGAAATGCACAAATATATTTTCTATCATGTGTCGAATATGGTGTTCTCATCTTAGTCGTGATTAATAATGAACCAAATGTAGTTGAGATAAGTTGTGCTTATTAAAACTATTGCCCAAATTTCGTTTTTTGAAAAATTTGTTATATGTTAAGCAAAGGAAAGGGACTATAAAGGAGAAAATTATCTCTGTGTTAAATGCCACCATTTGCAAAAAAATCTAAAAGATTAACGGAATATAAAAACAAAAGTGGCATAGCCATTTTTAGTTCATTGATGCTTTTCTACATATGAGTATTGTGATATCTTCAAAAGTTTGAGAGTGAATTCTTAAATATGCGAGATTTTGAGGGTGTTATATAGTGGAAGATCGATGGGTTTGCACAACGGACTCTTTTGAGAAACATTAAATAGTTTGGTGCTATTTATTCAAGAAGAATTTAAATTCATGGCATGTTGCATAAGTTGAGTCAATTTCATTTTGTTCAACATTCTGACACCTAAGGTTGAAATTATGTTCTTTCTTTAGAATTATCTCGTTGACTTCGCGCTCTTATGTTATGAATGCCTATTTTGATTTACCTATGGAAATTGTTCACACAATTATATTCAACTTTAACAATTCAGATATTTTAGTGTTATTCCATGGTGTGATGTATTTGTACCTATATGTACTTTGTATACGTATACTTGTTTTTATATTTAAAAATCAAATAAGTTCAAAATTTGTTGGTTTTTTTCTTAGAAACCTCATTGCATGTGCTTAGTTGATTATCTTTGTGATGTTATTTCATTTGAATTTATGTGGTGATTATTATTCATGATTAGTTTCTAACTCTTTGTCTATTACGGAAAAAAAAAAGCGAAAGAACAAATTGAGGGGGAGTTTATTTTTTCTTATAACTTGTACGCGTCGTGATATTTCTGCTGTCTCATATATGTAAATCTTTACCGTATTTGTGATGATTTCAAAGACCACATAAGATGAGGAATTTCAATTTAAGAGTTATACATTTATGCATTTCCATTTCTTCATTTAGGAGGGAATTAGTTGTATTAGTCTTATGGGTCAATTTGGCTTCGATTTGTGTCTTTTACTAAAATAGCCAAGGGTGGGGGGATTTTTAAGAGCAAGTTTTATAATTACTCATTTAATTTTTTTGGCTTATCCCGTTACATCCCACTGCACCTTCATGACTGCTCTCAAGTCTTCGAAGAGAATAATCGTTGGTTACATTTTCAAGATTGAAGATCGTTTCACAACCTTATCATAAGAGTTATGAAGAGTTTTGGTAAAGCTTTAAATTTTCAAGGGTCATTTTAAAAGAGTTTACATTTAAAAATTTTCAAAATATTTAAGAATTTTTGAAAAACTCGTTGACTTATTAGAATGAGATTAATATGACATTCGAATGAGTTGCGTAGGGTCATTAGAATGAGGTTTCCACATTCGAACGAAAACTGGAACGATGCCTTTTGGGTTAACACTGAATGTCAATCGAAGTATCATTAGAAACTGCTCGAACACGATCAGATACATAATTCAAATGAGGTGGAAGTTCGTTCGAAAGAGTAGGCATATTTTTATTTGTTAACAAATCTTATCTAAATCTTTAATCTCGATCTCTTTGCATAAACTTTCCCTATAAATAGAGATAAGGGATAAGACTTTTATAGAAGCCTTTTAAAGTTCTTTTTGTGATCAAACTCTATAATTTTTTCATCCACCCCCCTTGGATATTTGAAGATCACTTTTCCAAATCAAGAAGAACACATTCAAAAGTTCTAAACCCTTGTAAATATTCTATGTACTACTAAATTATAAAGTTGAGGCTCTACTGCTAAAGAAGAAGGGAATTGCGCATTCCTAAGGCTGATCGGGGGAAACTGAGGCAAGATCTACTTGTTATGGGCGGCGGTGGACTGTATCATTTTCCATTAAATATTTGAAGACTCTATCACGTTATACATAACTGATCTCTAAGTAGTATGTAAGTCATATAGCATTTATCTTATCTTGAACAGTGATGAATATAGGTTTTGACCGACAAGAATTTTACCTCAAATTCTTCTACTTCTTATTTGGTTTGGAATTTGGCTTTAATTTATTTGCATGTTCATTTTAATTTAAATCAAGATAAAATTTGTCAAAAGTGAAATTATGTATATAGCCTAAGATACAAGTAATTCCATATATCCCCTGCTTTCTCATAAACAAAAAAAAACATAGAGGAGTTTAGGTATCATTATATAATTGAATAGGTGATTATTAAGATGTGGGAGAGTCCCGTTGATTATTACAATATTAAATGGGTCCACTAGTGGCTCTCCTAATATTTTTTTGATGCCTAGCATTGCCTTCCCACCAAACTAGCATTTTTTTTTTAATTTTGTTAATTTTTATATGGTCCCTACGTAAAGTTATTTTAAGACCTGGAGGATTGTTAATAGAGTCCATAGAATCAATGAACTATATAGGACCAAGATTATAATCCCTGAAATCTGCTACTGCTACATATGGGTAAAATCCAAATAGGGGATTTACTATTTGAAGGCAAAGAGGGATGAGAGAGTCATTGTAATAAAATTTCCTGATTCCATTAAGGATTATTGATCGCATGGTTTTTTTTGAAGGGCTGAGAGAACTTGCCCATCCCAAAGGGGGGTGGACCCTGTAGGGGCTAAGTTCCCGAAAGGTGTTATGAAATAGGTCTAATTTAGCTTTGATATGTTTTCTTATTTGCTAGTATTTTTACCTTTCTATCTTTCTCATGTTGTCATACTTGTTATGTAGATTTCTAAAAAAAATAACCTCATCAAAACCAACTTTCTTAAGCTTAAGAAAGCCTAGGCACTGAAACAACCCTTGACTATTATGGAACACCCGATACCATCTCCAATTTGATGTCCTACAACTCCACTACTACATATTCTATTGCCCAACTAGTTTACAGGAAGATGAAAATCCTTAACGAACTTGGCAATCATTACACTTCTTTTACGAGCACCTCAGGTGAATTTGTTAACATCTCCACCATCATTACTATTACCCCTGTAATTTCCGAAGAAGGAATGGCACAGAGGAGACAGATTCTAAATTTGATGTATGGGGCTTATGTCCCCACATCACTAACTGTCCAACCTTTCAAAATAAAGGAGATCAAGTGTCCATCTGACCCTCTAACTTTGGGGTTTTCCGCTGATAAAATGCAAGCTCACCTCGTGAAGAAGGGAAAGACCAACTCGAGTCTTGTGATCAATCTTCCCACATAAAAAGATGATATATGCCCCCAGAAAGGGGAAGGGACTTATTGAAGGTTCAGTAGAAAAACATCTTGATTTGTATCTTGGATTACTGTGGGTAGGTTGCCTCTCTTCCAATCAGGCTCTAATTAGAAGTCTATCCATTGACAGACTTATTTCACATGCCACCCAAACCCTTTACTTAGTAAGTGTCAACATTGTTTGTTCAAATTCATGAAACTTTGACTTTTCTTCATGCTAATTATTGTCCTTTATTTTTAATCTAAAGTTCGTGGTAGACTTCGTCAATATCATCAACATGATATTCGAACAGGCGAAGGAAAATGCCAATATGGGCAGGGCATTGGAGGAGGCTCAAAATACCTTCAAGGCTACCTAAAAGAAGGTTAAGGAGTAAGATGTTTCAATTAAAGAAAAATACACGGATATCGTCACTCTGAGGTCGAAGGTCGAGCAACTACAAAAAGCTGGTGAGGAATCTACCCAGTTAGTTGTGTCTGTTTTAGAAACTAATGACACTGTTTTAAGAAAGTCTAGGTAACAATATTTTCCCTTTCCTTATCCATAAGTCCTTCTTTAAGAAGGACTGGGATGAGGCTTTGGCAAAGGTTGTGTTTTCTACAGAGTTCGATCTCTTTGCTCGGCATGCTCCTGGAACTTCTCCTAACCTAGAGGAAGAGGATAAAAAAGAGGTGGTCAATCAGGAAAATGAGGCCACTGATCAACATAAGGTCACCACTAATCAAGAGAAGGTTGTACTGAATAAGGAGACTCATACTAAGTAGATTTTCCAAGTATCTTCTTGTATTTTGAATACTTTATCCCTTTTTCTTTTATCTTTTTCTGAAAGGACTTACCCCCATTTTACATAAATGAATGGTATAATATTTTTGGTTTCATCTTGTTTTATTCGACTATATCTTTATACTTGCTTTTATTTACTTGATTGCTTTTGATTTCTAAATGAACTTCATTTACCGTCTAAGAGAGTGAAGATTTAGACTTTATCTTATGAGGATATGCTCCTAATCGAGCTCGAGCAACCTTTGTCATCGATTGTCAAGAGTTTCAAAAGATGACAAGTACTTATGGCTACTAGATGAGTGCGGTCATTAATATTTATACTAAACTTGGGGAAGTTTGAAACATTGATGGTTTGTTGTAAACTAAAAAAGTTTATGTAAGAGAGGTGCTCAATAAGGCCGATCAAGCCTTCAAGAATAATGAAATGATCAGACACGATCTTCATCACTAAATTATGAAACTAAGGTACCAGTTCAGGAAAGGTCCTTGCAGAGTCTAGCTGTCGATTATAACGAAGGTTGGATGGATGCCCCATTGTATTTGGATGATGCCGGGAAGGTATCTTATAATCATGGTTGGATAAATGCCTATGATATTTGCAAATTCCCTAAGGACTCCTAATTCTAGTTGTGTTATCAGGTGGATTCTCCCTTTGCTTGACTACCTCCCCATGGGAGCGATGAGTGTTGGATACCACGTGATATAATCCCAATTTAACAGGTAAAGAACTATCTTATCGATCACGATAGTGATGATGAGTTCCAACCTAAGCCTGATGATGGTCAACGGCTAATTTATCCAAAATGGTGGATGATTAAAGATAGTCATATTTGCATCTAATATTTTTCTATCTTTTTTTATTCATTTTGTAACTGGTCGCCATCACCGATCTTATATATAATGAATATTATGAATGAAATATAATTTATTTCCTATTTGTTTACGTTCCCCCTCTTCACTTTATGCTTAGCCTATGCTTTTGGTCTTACATTTTAGAAATTTGCTATCACACTACCTTATGCCTAGAACCAAAGTATGTTGAGAATGCATTTGGTCTCTGAGTAGTCCACCCATTCAGGATTTTAATTGACCAAAACTAGTCGGACTACTTAGATCAATAGATAGATAGATCAATAGATAGATAGATAAATAGATAGATAGATAGATAGATAGATAGATAGTGAAGGTACCTATATAGAGCACGCCTAGGGTTTGTTTTCTGTGCTGTAGCTATATAGACCTTCATCTAGTTGGACTTAAATTTTGCTAAGATTTTATTTGTAACTGTATCGCGTCTAGATTCCTATGCCAAGTTCTCTAAGATCTCTACTCAAGGCGAAATCGAATTTAGAATTCAGCCATACTCAGGTAGTCTCACACCTATTATATTGGCTCATAGGATTTTTTAGTATTCACTTAGAACAACACTCGACACTGCATGTCATCGTTGTTTGTGTGTAAATGAATTTTTAAAAATAGTTAAAAATTAATTTTATTTTTATTAATGTGATTAGATATTTTAAAAATTATTTTTCAAAATTAATTTGGACGTGTAAGTTTTTTTTAAAAACTATTCCGTGTGAATAAATGGTATGTATTATATTGATATGTATGCTTTCATGCTTGACACCCCTTATTTGTGTAGCATCTGTTATATATATATATATATATATATATATATATATATTAGTCGACATATGGATGTGTAAACATCATTTACATACTTATAGTATAGCAGTTGGAAATTTGACCTAAGATAGTTTATTAATATATAACCTTAGCTACCTAAGCGAAAGGTAGGTTAAGCAACGTGTGTGGCGCGTGTGTGGCTTTTACCTTTCGCCCAAATGGTCAGCATGCAGTGGGGGGATTCCTACGAACTTCTATAGTTTGTAGGAACTTCTTACGGACAAATGAAGTCCGTAGGAAGTTCTTACGAACTATACAAGTTCGTAATAAACTTAACGATCATAATTAAACGGTGACATTCCTCCGTGTATTTAATCACGAAACTTCACGAACTTTATCATCCTTTTATATTATTTCATCTTCTTCATCTTCTTCATCTTCTGCATCTTCTCCTGCATCTTCTCCTCCATAATCATCTTCTTTCATCCATCAGACCTCCATATTCTCTCCTTATTTTCTCAAAAATTTTATAGAGTTCTCATCAAAACAGTCCCATATAATTTCTAAAAACAGCAGTCCCAAACTTTCTACATATTTTTCTTAAATTTATTCATATACTCTAAAAAATCATTCCATATAATTCCCAAATTAATTTCAAATCAGTCTCAAATTAGATTTAGAGAATCCTCCAAATCAAATCTTGTCAACACGACGGAATTAGATAGAAAATGGAAGAAATATATTAATATCGGGAAATTAAAAAAACACGGGTCAACTTCAACGACAATTCTCGATTTTTCTGCGCCGATTCAATCGTCGAATCCCGTAATTGACAACTATACCCGTATTTACGACGGAGTATCACACGCGTCGGATGGCGAAACTACGATAATAAACGGAAATAAATTCGAATTTCAAGGGAATTGGGCGGGGCCAATGAAATTGTACAAATTGATTGAAGACAATAAATCGGATATCAAAGCAATTATCGACAGTGTCGATTTTATGTCGAATTTTTTTCCTATGGTGATGCCCAATTCCGATCAATGTATTGTGACGGCGATGATCAAACGTTGGTGGGACACGACGCATACCTTCCAACTACCATACGTCGAGCTTGCCTTCACTTCGCTCGACTTCACAATGCTTTCTGGTAATAATTTTATTTTATTTCGTTGTACTTATATTCATAATTGTTTCAAAATGTGAAAATAATATGTTGTACTTAAATTCATAATTAATTGCTTGAAATATATTTTATGGTAATTATATTCATAATTATTTAAATATATGACAACAAAATTGAAATATGTACCGGCATTCCGATAGTGTCAATATATGAAAATAATTATTTATATTCATAATTGTTTCAATATGTGAAAATAATTTGTTGTACTTAAACTCATAATTGATTGTTTAAAATATATTTTATGGTTTTTATATTCATAATTATTTAAATATATGAAAAAAATTAAAAATATGTACCACCATCATAATTGTTTCAAAATGTGAAAATAATATGTTGTACTTAAATTCATAATTAATTGTTTGAAATATATTTTTTGGTAGTTATATTCATAATTATTTAAATATATGACAAAAAAATTGTAAAATGTACCCGCATTCCGATTGTGTCAATATATGAAAATAATTATTTATATTCATAATTGTTTCAATATGTGAAAATAATTAGTTGTACTTAAATTCATAATTGATTGTTTGAAATATGTACAGGCATTTCGATTGGACAAGGACGACCCATTCAAAATCTACGAATTGAACAATATACAAATTTTGTTAATACCATAAATGAATTTTTCCCAGAAATTCATATACAGAGATTTATCGGTGCGGGAATTCCAGTTTCTGACCTTAAAAAAATACATAGAAAATTTTGTCAAGGTTGAACCTTTACCAGATCATATTTCCCCAATCATAGCTCGGGCATTTTGGTTCTATGTATTCGGGAGTGTATTTTTTCCAAATGCTCACTCCACTTTCGACCTCTGCTATTTACATTATCTGGAGGATATTCCTGCTATCGGCACATACGACCGGGGTTCGACTATTTATGCCCGTATTATATGATCTTTGGACAAAGCCAGTCGACGATCGTTGACTAGCGTTGAATGCATGTGGCAAATACTCGAGGTATATTTTCGTTTCATCTTATTTAATGAAATTTATGTTTCATTACAATATATGTCAACTTATTCTAAAGAATTAAATTTATTGACAAATTTTGCAGTATTTACATCACGAGTACATAGCCACGACATGTCCTATTCTCGTCGATCTGTCCATCGATGCGTGGCCCCGCATATTTCGTTGGTCGAGGGGGAACAAAAAGAAAGTAAAGGGAGCACAGCGGTTTAACATCTCAAGCAGTCAACATCAGCTTCAGATGCGGTCACCCGAGTCCATTATATGGCAACCATACGAGACTTCTGCCTACCGTGACTCTGATGTCATCTTATATGCTCGTGAGATATCGGGGTTACGGATGATTTTTTGGGATCCCTTATTTAAGAATATTTGGTACTTGGGTGATCGGGCCATCCGGAAATTGACTGGGCGGATATGTATAGCAGACAACCCACCATCAAGTTTGTGTTGTGTCTCAGAACACGATTTTCAAGCAGTTGCCGCCCAAAATTGGCCTCTCACAAATCAACACATAAGAGATGTGTGATAAGAAGAGTATAATGCATATTGGAAGGCAGTAGCACTCGGGCCATTACTACCGCCTATTTCCAGATATGTTAATGTAGATTTGATTGGAGTTGGTTAAGTGGCACCTTCGACGTTGTGAATACCGCGAGCACCAGTATCGACAAATGAACCGCATGTGTATGAGACACAGTTCTCTGTGGGTGGTTCTACGCACGTCCAACCATCGAGGCATAATTGGACGGTTGACGTAGGCCTACCGGAGGGGGCTTTATATACTATAGATGTCCTGAGACCTGAGTTTTCAACCAGCGCACCTCCAACTCAATCTTTGACGCAGTTAGAATAGCGTGAGTCCTACATCGAGGCAACAGATAACATTCGAGGTCTCCGTCATTTAATATTACATGAGACACATCAGCGAGAGGATCAACTCAAAGCACGTGATGACCACATTGATGAGTTAGAGCGTAGACTAGCATGTTTTACTATACCTAGTCGTGGTTTTGAGGAGGGTGGTACTAGTTCTATTCATCCTAGTGTTTACAGACCAAACCTAGCCCCACCCTCTGACTTGGTCTCGACATATGAGGCGCAACAAGGTTGGGGTAATTTATTTGGGTCTGACCCTTACACGGGTTCACATGCAGATTTAGGTGCGAATTTTAAGTTCGACCCGGGGCGCTAGTGATGTATAATGTACTATTGAAAAATATTATGAATAAATTTTGTATTGTTGTCTCAATTTAATTGTTATGAAAAATGTTATGATGCATAATGTCTCATATTTATTTTCATTTATTACACATAGAATGATGACAAACAAATTATTACACTCAAAATATATGGTTTTACTATAATCATCACAATAATTATTACGATTGGACTTTATCATTTATTATTAGTATTGAAATAATGACTTAAGTAGTAAAAACAATAATACATGATCGAACTGATTATTAGGAGTGTGTGTTCAAACGCTTAGGTCGAACCTAGTAGAATTACAATAAAATGGTTTCCCATTGCGCACTAAACATTTAGGTAACTAAGATCGTTGCGTATCGGAATCAACATATTCTTCGTTGTAGGTTGATATATTTGGTTCGTACTCTTCCCCATCATTTTCATATATGCATTCTGAAAAGTAATCATAACCGGAATTGGTGTAGTCGGGAATATCATTATCTGATGCCAACATAGAGTCGTTATATATGTTAATTAATTATTCTTGAATGTGACGACCTGATAGCATCGCGCATTGTGCTTTGTGATAATGTTGTAGGCGCCTATCCATCTGCCATATCTCTTCCTCCAATAAATCAAGACAAAACATATCCGCTTCTTCGGGATACGATATTGGCCAAAGTGCGACAACCCGATTTTTTGGCACGGATATGTGATGGTAATGGCAAAGCACCTCCAGGTCACACATTTCATCATATTTATCTGGCCATGTGAGGTGTTCCCAAGGATACACAACTCCGTCTTCAGGTTCCGAATTGGGAGAGATTATTAAATATGACCAAAGTCATTGAGAAAACGTCGAGAAGTATCAATTGGATATGTTTGGAAATTAATTTTTTCCCATACCAATCGTTACCAGCAATATATGTTTAATAGCCATTGTAAATGGATGAATAGTAGGGAGATGAAGCCATCTTTGCAATATAAGATAATGGTACATAAAAATTTATTGCGATCCTTCTAATTTATTTATAGGTAATTTTAAACCTTTGAAGTTATAAGTTTATTTTACAATGGTAACAAATATTTATAATAATACAAAGGCACACATACCAATGGAAAAGAAAATTTATATAATAACTTGCAGGCAATAATAAATTATAATTTTATAAAGGCACACATAAAGCTGATGACATACAGTAACTTGATAAATTAACTACACATAAAGTAGTTCTCATACAGTAACTTGACATACAACATATTAATAACCTGAACCCAAAATGTAGCACACTTACCAATAGCAATATAATATATGTAGCACACTTACCAAGATAATATATGTAGCACATACCAAAATATGAATATCATACAGTGTATTTACATACAGTAAATTACATACACATGCAACCCTATAGGACACATATATTATCTAGATAATACAGCGCACTGATCTAGATAATTTTGTATTGCACACTTACCAATAGGACACATAAATTAACATTTTACCTATATTATCTATAGCACACTTACCTATATAAGATTTTACCTATAATTATAAATAGATTTGTACCATAAAACTATACAGGTAGAGTATTATGTTTCATCTACATCTAAATTAATTTGTAACCACATTATCTCCTCTAGTTCTAGCGACGAGGGACGAAATATTTTTCTCCAATATGCACAATTTAATGAAGGTGGATCATCTGATGATTCAGACGAGGAAATGATTATTATGATGGAGATTACCCGATGGTGTGCTGAAAAAAATATAATTCGCGATGGGAAATAACTCGAAACGAGACGTCGAGTGATTCGTAGGAGAGAAAGGTGACATGCAACACTATGGGAAGATTACTTTGGGGAAGATACGGTATATAATGAGTATTTTTTCCGAAGGAGATTCAGGATGCAGTATAGTGTTTTCAATCGCATCCTTGAATCTGTTTGCCTTTATGATAACTACTTTGTTCAGAAGAATGATGCTTGCGGTCATCAAGGTTTAAGCTCTCACCAGAAAGTGTTGGGGGCAATTCGACTGTTAGCTAATGGGGGTTCCCATGACGTGTAGTCTGAGCAGTATGCTATGAGTGAAACCACTCTATTAGAAACTGTTATTAGATTTACAGAGGCAATTATACGAATTTTTGGTCCCCAGTACGACAAAAATCTGACAAAAGGCGACATCACCTCGAACAAAATCCAAATAGAGGTTTCCCAGGAATGCTAGGCAGCATTGATTGCATGCACTGGCATTGGAAAAATTTCCCCACAGCATGGCACACTCAATGGATGTAAAGAGTCACCTACTATAATCCTTGAAGTAGTTGCCTCGTAAGACCTTTGGATTTGGAAATCTTTCTTCGATGTGCCTGGTTCTTGCAACAATTTAAATGTCTTGCAGCGGTCTAACGTCTTCCAGGAATAGCCCAATGGAAGGGAAGCTCCCATTAATTACACTATTAATGGAGATTCATACGACATGGGGTACTACCTTAGCGATGGCATTTACCCTACCTACGCTACAATAGTTAAAACTTTTAGGAACCAACAAGGGATTACACAAAAATAGAAATTATTTTGCAAGTACCAAGAAGCGTGTAGAAAAGATATTGAACGAGCTTTTGGTGTACTACAAGACCGATTCGCTTTTTTTCGGGAACCTTGTAACTTATGGAATAGGGCATCACTATCAACCATAATGAAATCTTGCATTATAATGCACAATATGATTATTGACGATGAACGTAGAGATTGTCCATGGAAAAATGAATACGAACATAATGATGTAACACCTCATATTTTGAGGGTCCAAACTAATTTCTACGACTACCTCATGTGGGATGCAAAGATAAGAGATGCAACTAAAGATCAACAGTTACAGAATGATTTAGTGGAGCACATTTGGAACACCCACGGTGATGAAATGGTGGGTTGAAGATATGTTAACGTATTTATGATATTAATTGTGGCTATTTGTTTTATTAGTTGGATTTTCAATTCGTAATTGTACGATTTTTAATTTGTAATTATACAACTATTGTATTGAAACTAAAATTAATAAACAATACTGACATTACATATATTTAAACGTTGACATTGAATTTATTAAAATGCAAACTGGGTCAGTGTACATATACTGAAAGTAAATGACGAAAATAAAATAACAAGGATTCAATACAACTATAATAAATACTACTAGTCATTAATTGAACCGCTTGGACTAGACGTAAGGTTAGAGGACCCGGCATAGTTCGATTGTAACTCGAAAATCGCAGCTTCGGTGGCAGTAACCATCGTTGTTAGGTCGTTGAACCTTTTATAATGAAACTGCTTTTGCATATCATTCATATTGTTCATATCTAGCTCCATGATGTACGACTGCTCTCGGCCTAGGCGCACGAGCTGATCTTGTTTTTTGGTGATCTGATCTTATTTTTTGGCGAGTTAATCAGCTCGCTTCATCTCGATGAATGCATCCATTCTTCCACTCTTGCTTACTTTTAAACATTGCATTGAAGTCTTCGCAATGTTTGAGTACTGCCGTGTTATAATCCAAGCTGTCAGAACGCGCTCGTTGACGTGCACGTTGTTTTTCACCCTTCCTGCCTGGGGGTCTATCTGGTACATCTCGTACCCCAGAGTGTCATCTTCGCGTAAAGGTACAGGGATTTCGTCATTCCCTACTGTGTTTTCCAAGTCAAAATTTGGTAAATCTTTTACAATTTAATAGCACTTATCGAACGTAAAATGTTTGTTGGTTTCGGCGCGGTACACGTCGCGGACATTAGTAACCGCTTGGAATTCGTTCGTCCCGCGTCCCATATTCTTGATTTGGTAAGAAAGCTTTGCAATATATAGCATTATTTGATGCAATATATGATTTTAACGTGTTGATAGCATGGATCTCGTACGAGTAATTGTAATTCCATGCGTGACGTTATACGCATCTTTCACGGTGTCCCAAAATGTGCCCGATGATATCGAGTTTCCTTCAATACTTCGGGCTGTATAATTTTCATAAATGGTACATAATACTTCATCCTCAAAAGGAGTCATATTAGGTTGTGGAGTTGTACCGGAACTAATTGGTTGAGAAGAAGACATATTTTCTGTAGAAATAAAATATATTAAGAATGGAAATAAGAAAATCACACAGAGGAAATTATACTCTCAAAATTTATAAAGGGTGAGAATGAAAATTTGCGAGGAAGGTGGGTTCTATTTATAAAGAAAATCTCCAACGACCGTTAAATTTACCAGGCAGTAAAAACAACTTCCTTCGAACTTCTTTTGTTTGTAGGAATTCTTACGAGCTTCTGAAGTTCGTAGGAACTTCTTACGAACAAAAGAAGTTCGTAGGAACTTCTTACGGACAAAATAAGTTCGTAGGAAGTTCCTGCGAGGATCAGAATTTTGTAATAAGTTTTACTGATTCACTACACATCCAGTAACTTTGCAAATCCTTTACCTTTCCTCTTCCAAATTTTGCCAACTACCTATCCCCATTGTACATGTCTCAGTTGGTAATTTTACAAATTTTTTTGTCCAAACTCTCCACCATTATGGATGCTCTAAGAGATTTGATCTTTTGACAACAGATGGCATGTTCATTTATTTAATCGACATCACAACTTTTAATCGTAGTTGGTTTTGATTTATACAAAACAACGCTGCTGCCTTCGTCACTTTTAGCCCACAGTTTTTTTGCACCGACCACGGTTTTAATTTTAAAACCAAAATTGGCTTCATTTTTAGTAAAACGATGTCGTTCTAGTTAAAACCAAACCATCCCATGTCTTTTCATCGCCCACGGTTTATTCTTCAAACCATTACTGGTCTAAAGGACTCCGTAGTCTTATTTCCCAATGGTAACATTTGTTCGGTGGATGACAGTTGGATGACTATCTTTCTAAACGCTATTATTTTACAAAATGTTAACTCGTGTGTTTGGTTTATTGTGTAGCAGCTTGCATAACACATCTCTAAATTTTATGGTGTATGTTTGTGTTTATTTGTAGACCATACGATCTATTTTTAATTAACGGTTGGGTATGTATTCTTACAATCCACGTGCTTCTAAATTTCACCAATCAAACCACACCTTATATCTCTATAAATGAAGGCTTTGGGTCTCATTTTTTTAATCCGAGAAAATCATTTTGAGAGCGCAAACTCTACCAAAATTTAGAGAGACAGAGATAGAGATAGAGAGAGAGAGAGAGAGAGAGAGAGAGAGAGAGAGTTTACTCACTTGCATTTTCAAAAATATTCTTGGTGTGTATTTCTTGAACAAAGATTGATTCATTTCAACATTTTGAAAGACTCTCGAGGTTGTTGTGATTAGTGATAAGCACCCAAAAGTGTACATTTTATACCCTGAATATATGTATTTTAGTTGCTAATTCTCAACAATTTGGGTCTTATTCACTTTATTGTCTATTTTGTAGGTCGAATGCACGTTACGGTGTTCAAATGCCCATTTCAAGTCAATTGTGCGGATTATGGAGCTAATTACCCTTGTCCCGTACCCTTGCCTACCCTAAACCGACCTAAACATGTCCCGAACTGTGTGTGTTTAGTTTGCCCATTTTATTTTATTTGTGTCATTTTATTTTTAGGGTTTATTTTATTATTTTATTTTATTGAGCCACGTATATATTTTTAGGATTTTTAGTGCGTCGTGTATTATTTTTTATATTTTCTTTTATCTTCTTAGTTTTTTGTTAGTTTATTATTATTTTTTTATTTTATTTTATTATTTTTTATTTTTATAGTTTTTATTTTAGTTGTGTTTATTTTTTAGACTTTGTATAATATGTCGTGTCATGTCATTTTTATTTTAGTTGATTTTTATTTTTTAAGTTTAGTTAAAATTTTATTTTGTTTTATTTATTTTTAGTTTTAGTTTATTTTTTAAGGGTCATAAGTTAAACACATACATAACCCCTCACACCCCAATACCATACACGCTCACACACACCTAAACCAACTCACTCACACACACCTTATTACCCTACAACTCACTCTACCTCACCCTAACCTTAACTTCCTACCCCACCCCCCCCACCCCCCCACACACACAATCTAACCCTCTTTATCTTCAACCTCAAACCACTCACTCTCTCTCCTACCTCCATTACAATGAAACCCACACCACCCTTAACACTATTAACTCAATATCCAACCACATGGAAACTACCCAAACACCCACCTTATACCACCTAAGAAACCAACAACCAACTTGCCTCATCCCAAAACTCAACGCGCAACCCAAATTCGGCCATGCCCCAATCCACGAACTCGGAGCCCCAGCGCATCTCCCATTCCCTTACCCGCGCCCGATCCCCCCTCCTCATCACCCATCCTCATCTTACTCACCCTCAAGCCTCACCATCGGCTCCCCCTCGCCCAGCTCCCATCTCCGGTTGGAGATGCCACGGTCCTTCCCCTGCTCCGACCACCACATCCTTGACCCGGACACCCATTTCCAACCCGAACCTACCCCAAATCTGACCCACCTCCCATTTCCCTTTTGAAAGACCCATTTCTCACCTTTTCAAAGCCACTTCCAACCAAGTCTTCCACAATTTGTTTCCACCTGATAAAAAAACCAAAAGAGAACCCAACAAAACAAAATAAAATAAAACCCACTTAACCTTTTTTCCATAAATACCCCCAAACCCTTTTAACCAAATCTGATTTGTTTTTATCCTCACCGCCCCACTTCCCCCATGACCTCACACAACCCATGCACATTTGTGCATTTTTCTATTTTGACCCGAACTTATCCTCACACCCCTCATGTCCATTTAATCCCTACCCAATTTACCCTTAGCTCCATGCCTATTATTTAAGGAAGAAGAAGACCATTTTGAAAAAAAGCTTTTAGGTAGAAAATTGTAGAGAGTATATTAGAGAGAGAAACACCATTTTAGTTTATTTTTTTTAGGTTAGAATTTATTTTATTTTAATTTTTTAGATAGTGAGGGAAAATAAATTATTGTGAGGATTAATTTGAGTAAAATTTTTGATGTAATTTTGTTTGGATCATTCAAATTGAGGGATGTTAATTTCAACTCATGGATTGAATTTCAATTAAGCATCAAGAGTTTGGATTTGATTGCTCTCTTCTCTTCTCATTTATTTTATGCCTTTGATTATTAATTTGTCAAATTTCATACCATGTTAGGCTAAATCCCCTTTCAAGGGGATTCAATTAGTTTGATTACTTGAAAATTCCCTTTGAATATTAATTTTGATCCCTCACCCTCAAATTTACGCCTCGAGAGAGGGTAAATGATTTTTGAGAGAAAATCAAAATTCTAAGTTATAATACCCATTTTAGATTCGAACTAGAGATAGGGGTTTATTAAGTGTGGTATTATTCCTTGAATTTAAACTCTAAAATTCATTTTCTAGATTTACATAAATATTAATAAATCGATCCTAGCGGGTGAATAATTAAATGGAGTGTAGATCTATTTTTCTAGAGTTGTGGGGGTTAAACTTAATTTTTTAAAAGGTTACTATTAAAATTACATTTGCAATGAGAGTGGATTTGTAATTTTTATATTAATTTTGGAGAATTCAATTAATTAAATTAATTCGTTAGAATAGCTAAAATTTGTGGTGTAATCCCACTCTTTGATTGTTCTCACATTTATTTTCCTCACTCGTTCTCTTATTTGTGTGTTATACTTAGTTCATATCTTTAGTCACTTTTTAGTTTGTTCTTTACACATTTGATTTAGTTAATGGTATTTCACCTCACCTCACCCAATTGTTTTAATATTGAAAAAGCTAAAAAAAATAGAAAAGAAAAATTCCAAGAAGAAAATAAAAAGTGAATTACAATTGAGTTTGTCTCTAGCTTACCCCCTTGATGTGGATTGACATCCTTACTTACCGCTCTACACTTGAGTTTGTTATATATTTGTAGGTAATCGAGGATTTTGATTAAAGGATCTTTTCAAGCAACGATGAAAAAAAAATATACCGAAAAGTTTTCTCTATCAATTAGACCAAGAATATCATATCTTCATTTTGATTTTTCAGATATAATAATTTGTTGTAATTATTTCATTTTTGTTGTGTTTCACATGTGTTCTTATAGATCTGTATTTGTGTAGTATTGTTGTTGATTATATTCTATAAATAGAACACTGCACACACAAAAGCACTATTCTTGTAGTTTTGGTACTGATTTTCCCGATTTTCTTTACTATCTTGGTTGGTCTATTTTGTTATATCTAAGTTTTGTTTTGAAATTGAAACTAAGAAATGTAGGTTCATTGTATTCACATTTGTTAGGTTTAGACATTTAAACCTATAGAGGAATTATTTGTAAAAACCTAAAATCTAGACTGTCATTATTCTATTGTTTGAACCATTTACTTGACTTGTTCTAATTGAAGAACTTAGATCAGATTTTGGACAAAAATTAGAATATTGAACTATTGAGTTGTTGGACTGTTTGAACTTGATTTAATAGGTTGTTAGATTAAAGTCTGATTTAATCTAAACTATTTCGTAAAATAGTTCATTGATATTTGACTTTGTGCTTGCATTGTCTATATATATACACACACATATATATATATATTCGAATTCGTATATTATTTTTGTGTGTATTGAAAAAGTGTATATGATTACTTGATATTTTAAGTTATTTCAGGAACATACATTTGCATATCATGTATAAATCACTCACTAGAACAACACTATTCACATAGACAGTGATTATTGTGTACTAGGGGTGGAAGCGGTACGGGTTTTTACCGTACCGTACCGTTTTGGTCCGAAAAAAATGGTTTTGGTTTCATCTATTAAAATACCAGATTCCAGTCTTACATAAATCGAAATTACCGCAAAAAAGTTGGTTGGTTTTGGTTTTAATATTTAAAAAACCGATTTACCGAAATTACCTTACCGAATTTACTGAAACCAGAAAATACCGTACCGAAATTACCATATCGTACCGAATTTACCGAAATAAAAAAATGTACCGAAATTATTGTACCGTACCAAATTTACCAAAATTACCGTATCGAATTTACCAAAATAGAAAAAAGTTGGTTTTGGTTTTGGTTTTGGTTCTAATATTTAAAAAAGTTGGTTGGTTTTGTTTTTGGTTTTTTGGGACTTTTAGTGTTGTTTACCGAAACCAGAAAAAACCGAAACCATAAACCAGAATTTCCCGAAACTAGAAGAAACCAGAAGAAACCAGAAAAAACCAGAATTTACCGAAACCAGAAAAAACCCGAAATTACCGAAAAAATCAAAATACCAGCCGGTTTGGTTTTGGTATTAATTTTGGTGTACCGGGTGGTAAACTGGTACGGTTTGGTTTTACCATCTCGAGTTTGGTTTTGGTATTGGTATCTACTATTTACCGACCAAACCGTACCGCTTACACCCCTATTGTGTACGTATTAACAATCAAATCTAATTGTTCTGATTTTGAATATAAAGTTTGTTGAAAGTTGTGTTAAACCAAGATAGCTTGAATTAAATAAATAAAGAGAGAAAGAAAGAGCATAAGATTTGTTGTTGATATCTAGGATATCAAAACTTGTTGCATATCATTCGGGTTGTAACATTAAGGGTGAGTGTGTCATATAGACTATGACATATCACAAGAGCACTGCACTACCACTAGTCATTATAAGAATCAATAGGCACTGAGACAACCCACGATAAGGAAGCTAGAGGGGAGGCTGAGATGTGAAGAAGGAAAAGTGGCCAAGAGCTACATAGTGAGGATAATTGTGGAAGAGAAACTAGAGCAGAAAGAAGCTTGGCCGAGATGGGTAATAGTTGGTTCTGATTTATCTTGCTTTGAGTCTTATTGCATGTTTGTGAATCGTTCCATTTTTATTTTGTTTTAGTGGACTTGGTGACCGTAGAAGGTCCATCGTTTTTCATGGGGAAGGGTTTTTACGACGTAAAATAAACACCGTGTGCTTTAATTTATGCCTTAATCACTTAACTAGAAAAAGAAGGATTAAAGAATAGAAAGACACCTAAATAAACTGAATTGATTATTATTTTCTTAATCATCTAGTTTAATTAAAGATAATAATTAGGACTTTTAATAACTTACCAATATCAAATTAGTTTGAAGTTTAGTTATCAATTTAAGAAAAGTTTGAATTGACCCCCTTGTTGATACCAAATTTAGTCTGCTGACATAGACCAATCATTTGAAGACATGTGTCAATCTACGTGGCAAATATAAACACTTTCAACGAACAACATACTATCACTGAGCTAATCTGGGCTTCGAGAAACTTATGAGCAACGAGCAATTTAGCATACCGAGTAACTCAGGCGGTCCGAGCTACTTAGCGTGCAGAGCATTCAAATTAAGAGAATCAAAAGATAGCTACGCATTAAATGCGCATTATTATTGTACAGATGTATATATCTACTAGATAACAGCGTATTGTCCTTTCATATGTACAGCCTCAAGGCTATAAATACATTGTAACCTCCTCATAAGAAGGGGACTTTGGGATCTCTTGGTAAACCTATTATCGAGATTCCAAATAAACGGTCAGCAATATAAACACAGTGGACGTAGGCCATTTTCATCAGGCTGAAGCACTTTAAAAATCCTTTATTTTATTAGTTTATTTATATGTGATTCATTAATTAGAGATAATCTAATTTTTTACATCAACAGATTGGCGCCGTCTGTGGGAAACGACTGTACTTAGCGTTTTTCACCAAAACAATTCATCATCTATGGCTGATAATCCGGAATCCAGCAATCGAAACACTGGGGTCCCTCCAAACCCTTCTACTCCCCCAAATTTTCAAGATCTGGCTGGTATAATGGCTAATTTATCCCAAGGCCAAACGAACATGCAAGAAACCATGTGTCAACTTATACAAACTGTTCAAGGTGGACTGTCGTCCCAATCAGGACAACGAAGTGTTCATAGAAATACTCATTTTCAATCTTCAATAACTAGAAGAACGTTATTCCCAGAGGCTTATCAATCTATACGTACTGACTCATATCATACTGAAAGATCTAGTGATCCTTCGTATCAACCAGGCCGGACTTCATCAGTTCGAGCTACTGATTCTTATCGAAATGTCATTCTTTCCCCAAAAAGGACTAGTGCTATAGAGAGGCTGAGTAGAGTATCTCCTTTTGATCGATTGGGCCCTAGGTGGAATATAAGTCCTCTTAGGATTGCGTCGAGGAACTCTCAACGACCATCCGACCTAAGGGAAGGCTTTGCTCAATCACTCCTAACAGCTCGTAATGAAAGGTCCCACGAGGAAAACTCAACACGATCAGTTGCTCAGAAAAATAGGCCCGAGGTGGGAAATGATGCATGGAAAGGCTCTATTTAAAGGTTGGAGGACAGATTAGGGGAAATGGCTAAAGCCAAGAATCCTCTACAAAGAACTTTTGTCCAAGGGACACCATTTGTATAGGCAATTATGTATTTTCCCACACCATTAAAATTCAAATCTCCTATGGTGACGCCTAAATACGATGGGAAAACTGACCCTGTCCTTCATATAGAACAATATCAAGCTGCTGCCGATATCTATGCGATCCCAAATGAGGTGAGATGTAGGGCGTTTTTAGGAACTCTCATCGGGTCAGCCTAGATATGGTACAACAACCTTCCTCGGGGGAAGATTGCGACTTTCTTTCAACTGGCAGAGCTCTTTATAAGGAACTTTTGTTTCGAAGCGAAACCAGTCAAACGAGTAGCACACTTGCTGAGTGTTAGACAGAAGCCAAAAGAAAGCATTAGGGACTACATTACTCGTTTTAATAACGAAAAGCTTGAGGTAATTGATTATGAGGAGAAAACAACAATTACTGCTCTGATGAGTGGGCTATTTCCAGATAAGTTATACTACACTTTGGCCAAAGATCCACCTAGGACCATGGCAGAACTGATGGCATAGCCAGCCAAAATCATGAACGCTGAGAAGCTATGGCTGCGAAGAAAAGTACAAACACTAAGGAGACCAAGGTTGAGGCTGGTAAAACCGAGAAGAAGGATTAGAAGAACAATGGCGGCAACAGGAAGTCAAAAGGTAAGCAAGCGTTGGAGTAGATGAGGAAGTATGGAAATTATACTCCCTTAAAAGTGGACATAAATCACATTCTGGAGGAGATCAAGAACAGCGAAGAGCTAGCCTGGCCAGGGAAAATGAAGGCAGATCCTGACAAAAGGGACAAGTCCAAATATTGTGAATTCTACAAAGACCATGATCACACGGCCAAACATTGCATAGCTCACTAGAATGAAATTAAAGCACTCATCAGGCGAGGAAAATTGACTAAGTATGTTGATCGCCAAAATGGTGGAAAGGCCAGCGACCGAGCAAGGCAAAGATCTAAATCTCCTCGTCAAGCAAAAGAAGATATGAAGAGAGACCACGAAGATGATCCAAAAGATGATCCCGACCTTCCTAAAAGACCAAGACAACCAGAGCGTGAGGTATTTTCAATCCATTTTGGATCATTTGAATGTAATGTTATTACAGGTGGAGATGCAGGAGGTGGAGATATTACTACGGAGAGGAAAGCTTATCTCAATGAGGCTCAAGCTTGCTCGTACATACAGTGAATATATTTGGCTGAAGATGATCGCCCGAGGAAGGTGAATAAGGATAGACTGGTCATTAGTTTATCTAAAAATGACCTGGCAGGTGTATTATGTCCTTATAATGACCCATTGGTGATCAAGATGAGAATAAAAGCAGTGGTGATTTCACGGGTGCTGGTAGACAATGGTAGCTCTGCAGCCATCATGTTCTACCCATGCTTTGATAGTTTGAACCTGAAGTTAGCCCAGTTGGAGACTTATCATAGGCCCCTCCTTGGTTTTACTAGAGAAAGGGTTTTTCCACTTGGGACGATCAAGTTGGATATGCTTATTGGTACATAGCCTCCTTATCGAATATAAAGAGTACCCTTCTTCGTAATGAATAAAAATGTCCAATCGGCTTATAATATCATCATGGGAAGGGTAGGTCTGAAGAAGTTCAAGGCAGTACCATCTACTGTACATCAATGTTTAAAATTCCCAACCAACTTTGGAGTGGGAGTTGTGAAAGGCGACCATAAAGTAGCTCGGGAATGCTATTATTCATCTGTCGAACAGGAGGAACGCGAAGAATCCAGGAAAATGACTACTACCTATCAAGTGAATGAAATAGAAGATACAAAGATTGAAACACTAGACCCTAGAGACGAGTCTCAGCTCGTGAAGGGCCAGGTCATGGAGGCTACCGAAAATATCATTCTGGACGATGAACATTCGGAACGAACAACTCAAATTGGTGCATCACTGGATGTATTGATAAAACAGGAATTGATAGCATTTCTAAGGCGCAGAAAGCAGAATTTTGCCTGGAGTCATGAAGACATGCCAGGGATAGACCTGAGTTTCTTGTGCCACAAGCTCAACGTGAACAAGGAAGTCAAGCCAGTGAAGTAGCGAAGAAGGGTGTTTAGCCTTGAAAAGAACCAAGCTATATAGGAAGAAGTAGAGAAACTATAAAAAGCCTCTTTTATTGAGGATGTCAAATATCCTGATAGGCTAGAAAATGTGGTGATGGTAAAGAAGAAAAATAACAAGTGGAGGATGTGTGTAGACTTCACTGATCTTAATAAGGCGTGCCCAAAGGATCATCTTCCTTTACCCTGAATCGATCAATTAGTGGATGCTACTCGAGGCATGAATTGTTGAGTTTCAGGGATGCTTATTCTGGTTACAACCAGATTAAAATGAAGCCCAAAGACAGGGAGAGTACCTCTTTTATCACCCCAAGGGGAACTTATTGCTTTAATGTTATGCCTTTTGGACTTAAAAATACAGGTGCAACATATCAGCGGCTGATGAATAAGGTGTTTGCAGAACAAATCAGTCATAACATGGAGGTTTATGTTGACGATATGCTGACGAAGAGCAAGAAAGTTGCT